>PVJC01029233.1:0-21960 GCA_004026665.1 Murina feae
CTTTCCCCGATTCCGTGGAAGGGCATAGCCCCGCCGCATTCAGCTCTCCTGCTGGCGTGAATCACAGTTGGCCCGAGGTTTGGAGCCCAGGTGTGCACCTGATGTGACTGTGGGTGAAGGTGCCTGAGGTGTCATGGGGCGGGACAAGCCACCTGGGCGTGCTCCGCCCGCTTTACCTGGTTGGGTCCCTCACTGCCGCTCAGCAGTGGAATAACAGCCGAGTAATGAGCACCTGATGCCTGTGGATGGAACAGGATGACGGCAGCCCGTTTCCGTGACTATAATTACAGCAGGAGGCCCGCCATCGCGTGGGTGGTCTGCCCAGAGCTGACTGATGGAGAAGGTAACCCCGTTAGTTTCAAGCTGGAGGTGATAAACAGCAGGAACAGGCTGTAGCCTAGTGACTGATGCACCTCTAAACCCAGGGTGGCTTTCCAAGGGGGCGGGGGACCTCAGGTAGCCAGAGCATTCTTTTTTTCAATTAACCTCATTCGGTTTTGATTTCCTTCAGGTTCAGAAGCATTTAGGTCAGTCTCAGGTTTTTAAGAAAGAACCTCTGGAAGGAAAGGAAATTAACCAGACCCTAATGGGGCTGGGTTACCACAATTAACCCCAAAGACAGGCACTCAGTCTGCCTGGGGAGGGGGATGGAGAGGGGCCACAGGACCCCTTCAAGCTGCCCCTCGCACGGAGAGCCTGGCAGTCAGCCTTTTTCCTCTCTGGCTGTCTGGTTTGGTAAACATGGCCTGTGCTGGCGCCTGCTGCGGGCTCCCCATTTCTCAGGCCCCTTCTAGCCTGTGTGTTCTCTTCTCCTGAGAAGAGGGGTCAGCAGGTTCTCTACCCCCCAGGCACACTGGCGGAGTTCAGGGATGGGAGTGTGTCTGATGCAGGGCCCAGGAGGATGGGGAGGGGCCAGGGCAGGAAGCAGGGCCAGGCTGCTTTCTCCTAGGAGCAAGGCTGCCACTCACTGGGGCCAGGGCCATCAATCACCAGCCAAGTCCCCGTGGCCTTTCATCATCATGAAGAAGCATTTATGCAGTGAGGATGCCTGCGTGGCCCGCTCCGGGCCTTCCACTGCCCCATTCCTCACTCATGTAGATAATGAAGGATGTGGTGCCTGGACTTGGCTGCGGGATTGATCCCCTAATGGAGGATGGAGCCTGGGCTACCGTGGGGTAGTCATTACACCCGGAACACATTGTTTCTAAAGTTTGAAAACGACATGTAGTTTGCTGCTTTTCATACAGGGAGACCGGAGACTTCCACAGTCCTTTGCAACCCTTCGCGTGACGTTTTTCTTTTTCTGCAGAGGAACCAGAAGCTGAAATTTTAAAAAATATATTTTTATTGATTTCAGAGAGGAAGGGAGAAGGAGAGAAATATAGAAACATCAGTGATGAGAGAGAATCATTGATCTGTTGCCTCTTGCACACCCCACACTGGGGATCGAGGCAACCTGGGCATGTGCCCTGACCGGGAATCGAACCTTGACCTCCTGGTTCATAGGTCGAGGCTCAACCACTGAGCCTTGCTGGCCTGGCCAGAAGTAGAAATTTTGTTCGCAGGGAAGTCTGTTTCGCAGGGAGGAAGGACACAGTTGTAGGATGTGAACTCTGGCTTTATAAATTTGTGGAAACCTGGTAAATGGGAGGCCCTTTGAGACAGGTATTCAGTGACTGAGGGTCCCAGGTACACCTGGATTTACCGTCCGGCGTTCACCCAGGAACTTAGACAAATCTCCGTGTTCTCATACATGTAGTGTCAGGACCACAGGAGCCATGGGAATGCCCACACCCAGGACACTGTTCTCAGCCACTGATCTGTGTCTCCTAACGGTCTGGGCATTCTCCTCACTGGAGACTGGTCTGTCTGCCGACAGGCCAGACAGGTTTCCGAGTGAGAAGCCAGAGTTTGTACCCAGGAGTGTCATTTCCATCTCAGGCTCAGGTTCCAGTGGTTGGAACACAGCAAGTGCCTGTCAGACGCCTACCTCCTGACCTTCTCTGTAAAGCGAAGGAGCTTAAGGAGTTTAAACACAAGTGGTCGCCATACCTTTTTGCATTCACACCAGTGCTTACCTGTCATCTGATTCTAAGCAAAGCACAGTATGTGTTTCCTGGTACAACTCCCCCCAAATAAGTGATATCTGAGCAGAGTAGACTAGCAACTGAAAAGAAATGGTAAGAGAAGAGCCTTTCCCACCTATGACGTATTTGCTCTTACGTTACTCAGACGACCTCGCTTTGCTGAATTGGGAGATGCTGCCCTGCTTCCTGCTGTGTCCTCTGTAGCCTTGGAGGTCATGTGGATAGAAATCTTTGACGTTGATGCATATGAGTTTACTATAATATTCTGACAAAAAGATTAATACAGAAAACTAGCATTTTCATGTCTTCCATTTTTAGGTTTGATTTATATTTTATCCTTTTCTTCCTCTTTGGGTATCTCTGACCTTGAGGTTTTGTTTCAATTGTTCCATCTTCAGTTTATTCTTTTCTGAAATTATAGACTGACTAGAGGCCCCGGTGCACAGATTTATGCACCAGTGGGGTCCCTCGGCCTAGCCTGTGGGGATTGGGCTGAAACTGGCTCTCCGACATACCTTGAGGGCTCCCAGATTGTGAGAGGGCTGTTCTCAGGTGATGCACTCTGGAATCAGGCTCCCTCCTCTCTTGTTCTGGGTGCGTCACCTGAGAACTGCAGCTGCCAAGTCACCAGAGCTCGGCAGCTCCTGTGTTGAGTGTCTGCCCACTGGTGGTCAGTGCATGTCATAGCTACCATTCAGATGGTCGAACAATGGGCTGGTTGGCTGGTTGCTTAGGCTTTTATATATATAGATAGCTTGAGTCCCATTTTCCTGGAATCTTCCAGGCTCCCTCAGAGTTAGTAACTTGCATCACTCTCAATTTCAACCATCCATCTGTCCATCCACCCATCCGTCCATCATTTCATCCATTCATCTGTTCATCGATCCATCTGTTCATTCATCTGTCCACCCATCCATCCATTTATTAGCTCATCCATCCATCCACCCACCCATCCATCCTTTCATGCAGCACATGTTCATTCAGTGTCTGTTTCGTGCCAGGCATATGCTGACTTAGGGTTACAGAAGGTCATTGAGCCTGGCTCCTGCTCTGGAGAGTCATACAGTCGGTCCTGTGAGGATGGATCTGGGCCGGGAGGCTGGGAAGCAGAAAGTGTGTCTCTGTGTGTCATCTCTGTATGAGTTTTTCTTCAGAGACTTATAATCAGTGTCTTTTGGCCTCAAAAATAATCTGAAATTGTGCTCTCAGCTTTATCACTTAGAATGGTGTCACTTGGCATGACCTCATCTTCCTTCTGACTTTTCACATTTGGCGGTGGTGCTGCATGGTCTGCTGTTTCTTTAAGACTCCTTCTCCTTGAGTTCTGTTTTTGTTGGCATGACTTGCTCAAAAATAATAAATAGGACTCGAAACCACCCAGCGTTGCATTGATATCTTAGGGAGATAAACCACCATTTCTTTCGCTGAAGCTCCTTGCAAGAGCAATACATCTGTAACAGAGAGAAGCAGAGAGCGAGCGTGTGCTCCTGGCAGGGACACTCGGAGAGACGGACCACCTCTTTCCCACCCCCCCACCCCTGGTCCACCCCCCAGAGCCCCGGAAGAACAAAAGGCAATTCACGTCCCAGGATATTTCTCCTGTCGCCACAGCACCAAACTATTAAAAATAAAACTGTCCCTCAAGGCAAAACATTTCATTTATTTTCCTTTGAATGAGTAACTTGTTTATTAAGATGAACTAAGTGGCTAAATCTAGATTGCACACAGGCAAGAAAATGTGATTTATTGCAGCCTTTCAGAAAACGTGCTTTCTGTTCTCGGGAATCATCACTTGGACTGTGAATGAAGAAGAACTGGGCCAGGGAGTGGGGGTGGGGCGATGAAGGGGTGGCGGGGGGAGGGTTGGGGAAAGTGCTGCTGCGGGAGCTCAGGTAGGCCACCCCTGTGGGTGTGGCACGTCACCCACCTCTGCCCTGGGTGGGTTGGTAACTGGGGACCAGGTCAGGGAGGTGAAGTGTTTGGCTGGGTTTAGTGATCTCCAGGGGACTCCAGTCCTGCCTCATCTGGATATAGAGTTTTCCTTTAACTGAGGAACAGGGGAGTGTTCCCCTTTGCCTGTGCACACTGGAGATCATGTTGCCCGGTGCCCACCCTGGTTCGAGAGCACCCGGGTTTCTTGTGTCCTGACCCCGCCCAATCTTGGCCCCTAGGGAGGGTGTTTGTCTCAGCAGGGAGGTCCCATTGCTGCCCACCCGCCCGGAACAGGGATGTGATGAACAATCCCATCTATGGAGGCCCTGCTTGCTGTGAACTGATGGAACTTGGCCGGAGACAAAGATGTAAATGGTTGAACAACAACAAAAACCTACAGCCAGGAGAGATGGTTTTAGTTCTGAAATTTTCTCTTTAAAGATTTGGACGAGTGACTCTTACTCTCTTTCTTTGGCTGTAATGATTGTATTAGAACATCGCAACCCACGTTATTTCTGATAGGTCATCTCGGGACACCTCTTGGTTCCCCAAGAATCCCAAGTGGTTGCCTGGTCATGATTATTAAATCCATTTGTCAGATGAGGAAACCAGTTCCGAGCGGCTTTGTCACACACTTAATAGTAGCAACAGCAACAGCCACGTGGCCATTTTGCTTTGCCCCTCTTGTATGGAGAGAGCCCCCCATACAGGCATGTCCTGCATAGCGGGCGAGGGCAGAGGCCCTGCTGGGCCCAGGTATCTATGTGTTCATGTCCCAGAGCATAGTCTTGGCTGCTCAGTGGGTGCATTTGGTGACCTCAGCTGGTGGCGGGGGGGTGGGGGTCGTCCTCTCATCTGGTTTGCACAAGATGAGTGGGGTGCAGGGTCACGTGACAACAGGAGGGAACTCATGGCCCTTTCTGTTCCTTTCACCACCTGAGGGCTAGATGGAGGACAGAAGGGAGTGAGAAGGAGCAGGAGGGTGCTGGGAGCAGGGCCGATGGCTCCCTGTTCACCAGGAGGTCTGCTGTGACCGATAGAAGAACAAGTCATGGGCTTCCCTTCGCTGTTTCCCGCCTATGACTGCGCTCAGGGTGCTGTGTGAGCCGCGCAGGGGCGCAGCTTCAGGGTGGGCAGTGTCACTGCGTGATTCCCACGTGCACTGCAGCTCGGAATTTTAATAAACCAACATGCGTGCGTCTGCTACGGGAGTGGTTCATATTTCTGAACCCATGAGTGAAGGAGCAGAGGAGCCCTTTCTAAAGGGAGCCGGGGCAGAACCAAGCGCTCAAGGCTCTTGGCTCGCAACGGCTGCTGTTCGTGCATTTTGACGAGCCCCTCTGGTCCCACCCGAAGCCTCTCCCCGTTCCGCTGGCCTTCCTGACCTTGCCGTCGTGGTGGGCACCACGCATGTCAAACTCAAAGGCTAACATGGGCCAAATAAACAAGGCATGTGGCCCGCGGGCCACGAGTGTGATGTGCTTGGTGTACAAGATCCTGCAAAGGCTACGTGTGTCCCTGGAGAGGGCCCTGCTCTGCACTGTTTCCTGGACGGTGTCTTTTCCTGTGAGTTGAGAGCATCTCATCCGACCTCGGTTTCCCTCCATGTCCCCTGAGATGCCTCGTACCCACTTGTGTGAACGCAGGTTGCCCGCTGTGTCTTCTTGGTTCCCCGCTTGTCCTGTGAGCTCTGCTTTCCGAGCGGATGGGCTATGGCCAGGAGAGAGCAGCTTCCCTGGAGGCCTCAGCGGTTGCGGGTGGTGCTCCCTCTTTTACTCCCTGGAGTCTTGGGGCAGCCTTCATTCTGGCTTCACCCAGCAGGACCACGGGCCTTCAGGATGCCCTCGCGACCCTCCTGGGAGCTCTGCCTCCCCCAGGAACTTCTTGTCCAGGCTCATTGCGGATGGTGGGCGGGCCGTGTGGGGGCATCAGGACAGAAGGAGGAACGGGGGTGCTCCTCCTTCAGTGTCACTGCTCTCCCTCGACAGTGCAGATGAGCCGAAATGATGGCCAGCAATACCGAGCCGCACTGACGACTCACAAATACTCACGTTTATCACACAGTGACCTGGGGGTTAAGGTAAGAATTATGGCTGCAGGACCCATTTCTCACAGATGCGGGAGCTGAGGCTCTGAGAGACTAGGGGACCAGAGGATTGGGCTCCACTGTCCTCACAGCCTCCTTCCTTCCATCTGTCCTCTGGCGTTGGGTTTGGGGACCTTGCCATGCCCACCCCCCACCCCCCCGATAATTCCATGTGGTGAGTGGTGGGTGATCAGCAAGTGGGTGTGACATTTCAGAGCAATCAGTCATCTGTGATGTCAGTGGGAGCACCAGCTGTCACCGCTGAGCACAGGGATGGAGAGAGCGTTTTCCCTGGTCAGCATCCTCCCTGGTCAACATCCCGAAGGAATAAGATGTGTGACCGTGTGATGTTCCAGTGAGTGTGAGTGTGTGTGTGTGTGACTATGTGGTGTGTCAGTGAATATGTGTGTGTATGAATGTGTGTATGAGTGTGTGTGAGTATTTGTGCAAGTGTGTGTGCCTGTGAGTGTCTATGTGAATGTGTGTGTGAGTATGTGTGTGACTGAGTGTGTGTATCTGTGAGTGAGTGTGTGTGTGACTGAGTGTGTGTGAGTGACTGTGAGTGTGTGTGGTGTGGGCTGTGGGAAGTGTGAGATATGTTCTTGGAGACAAAACACTGTGTTTTGCAAAAAGAGGCTGAGATGTTGCAGCTGGTTCTCCTTACCTCCCAGCAGCACAGCATTGTTTCAGAAGCCACAGAATTTCCAAACACAATGGGAATTCCAGGAAGAGGCTGTGGGTCTGGGCCTGGGATGGGTGTGGACGGGCGTGGCAGGAGGACCGCAGCCGCACCGTCTTGTTCTTCGTGGGTGACAGATTTCCCATGGCTCCCCTGTGCCCAGTGTTGTCTCAGGTTAAGCCTGGGACAAGCAGCGGCCATAAACCAACCGTTGGCCGGGACAGCCCATTTGGCGTGACCTTTAGTGACCGCCCCATCAGCTAGTGTGCGGGAGGACCCTGGGATCAGCTACTCTCACAGAGACATTTGTATAAATCCTCTTAGTGGGAAGTTAATTTTTCCCTCCAGTCTTGAAAACTGCGCAGCCTGTCCCCAAATTTTTTCAAAGTCACAGCAGACAGGGAGCTAATGTCGCCCACAAGACTTGGGTCAGACCAATGAAAGAAAAGGAACAAGTGAGCAAAACCCACCCCCGCCCCCATGGAACCGTCCCCACGGCCGTAACCACGCTCAGCAATCTTTGCAGGAGCCGGTGACCCTCGGGGCTCAGAGGTGGCGGCCGGCTCCCTCTGAAGTTGGAAGGGAAATAAAACAATTTTTTCTCGTCATTGTCGTTCTCCTCTTGCTTTCCCACTTCCCATTTCCATTCAACCTTCCACCTGACCAACTCGACAACCTGACCACACAGCTCAGGAGGCGCGAGAGTTAGTGGTGCTGAAACCACATCTTAGAATGCCTTTTACCCACGGAAGCGCAGGGCACCAGGCGTCCTGGGTTCCAGGTCTGGCTGTTCTCCGAACCAACAGGAATCTCTAATCCTGTCGGGAATTAACATCTGCTTCCCGCTGGGCTGCCCTCACCCCAGTCACTCCTGCCTTTCCTTCTGCGGGTCTCCGCCCCCCTCCCCGGCCCCCCAGCTTCCGACACCTGTGCAGGTGGCTGAGGCCAGAGAGAGGACACCCCCAGCCCCTGCCCACAAGGGGCAGAAGGAGTTAAGCCCGAGTGTGTTTACCCTTAGCAGAACACATTAGCTTTTATTATTATTGATAATATTATTTTAGGACTTGGGATAAAAAGACCCATAAAATCGAGTGCATAAGACAACTTTCGCAGAACACGCATCCTGCTGGTTTATTTGTGAGTGAACCATATGGTCTAGTTTTCCCTGAGATGCGCGAGGGGTGCAGGGTTAAGGGAGCAGGCACTTCGCAAATTTGGTTTGCATTTCACTGAACACATTGTGTTAAAAAAAAAAAAATAGAGCCAGCGTGCTCAGTGGCCCCACAGACTCCGAGGGCTGACTGTGCACAGGTCATGTGCTCAGGGATTCATATCCATTATCTCACGGGATCCTTGCCACAGTCCTGCAGACAGCGCCTTCGGACAAGGGCAGCCCTGGCACTGAGCTCGGGCCCTGGTCACCTGGGGCAGAATGGGGAAGACCAGGAGCCCAGGCATGGGTCAGCAGGGCCAGCGTTCATTTCTGAAATCCGCCTCAGGGAGGGAGCTGACCTGGGGAGCTGACCTGGCCTGCAGATGAGCTGATCTGGGATTCCAGAGAGCCAGCTGCTCTCTCTCTCTCTTTTTCTCTCTCTCATTTTATTAATCCTCACCCGAGGGTATTTTTCCATTGATTTTTAGAGAGAGTGGAAGGAAGGGAGAGGGACAGAGAGAGAGAGAAAAACATTGATGTGAGAGAGTCCAGAGAGCGGTTGCCTCCTGCAAAGCCTCCCAGCCTGGGGCCGGGGATCGAGCCTGCAGCCGAGACACCTGCCCTTGACTGGAATCGTACCCGGGACCCTTTAGTCCTCGGGCCGACGCTCTGCCACTGAGCAGAACTGGCTACGACTGCCCCGTCTCTTCAAGGAGCTGGGCACAGTGGGGACTGGAAGCCAGGTCCCCTGACCGTCGGGGGCGCGCGTTCTCTCTCGGCCAAGTTGCCCGGGAGTCCGAGCCCATCACGAATGCGGGCGTGTGCACCTCTGAGGTTTGGAAGGGAGAGGGTACTGCGAGTTGTGTGCTGCCTGCGGTGGCCATGCTGACCGCTTCTCATTCTCGATCGGCCGAAGTTTCTAATCTGCAGTGAGAAAGCCCGGAGGACCCGCCTCTGCCCAGGACGGGGGCTGAGGAAGCTCGTGTTTGTTCGCTGAGCTCCTCCCAGGCCCCCGCTCCGTGTCACCGGCTGGTCTCTCAGGTGGCATTTTTCAGATTCTTGAAATGCAGGCAGTGTGTTCTGAAGGAATTGGAGAGAATGGCAGGCTGTGGACTTACCCAGCCTCGGAGTGGGCCAGCCGGTGTTGTCCGTCGGCGTGTTCTAAGGAAGCTGCCCTTGGCGTGCGAGGCGACACGCACTTCCAGGCAGACAGCACCGCGGGGAGACAGTCATCTGTTTTACATGGCGATCCCCGGTATTTCATTCTCTGAGGAAGACACCCCGAGGCATTTGAGAGTCTCTTCCTAAGGGAGACAGGTGGCAGCCTGACAGGCTGTGTTGTCTCGTCTGCTTGCGGAAGCGGTCGCGTCGCATCCATGGCAGGGAGCGTCGTGCTTTCACAGGTCTGGACTGTGGACATAGCTCTGCAGCCTCAGCCACGCTGGGGAAGACTTGCTGTAGGCGCTTGGCCTAGTCTAGACCCTGCTATTGTGCTCGGCTGAATCACAGAGGGAGGCTGACGTGGGGGGAGGGACAGTTAAAGAGGGTCACGGGCGTGGGAGAGTCTGCTCTTCCTCTGATTTCCAGTGTAACTCCCGTCCAGCCTGACCCTTCTCACATCGCTCTCAGCTGTTCACCAGAATCAGACTCCAAACCGCATCAAGTGTTTG
The DNA here is from genome assembly GCA_004026665.1 of Murina feae. Taxonomy (NCBI): domain Eukaryota; kingdom Metazoa; phylum Chordata; class Mammalia; order Chiroptera; family Vespertilionidae; genus Murina; species Murina feae. Next base: position 9,608 of record PVJC01029233.1, read on the forward strand.
TGAGAAAAGACACACGCACACACACATAGCCACACACATACTTACAGTCACAGCCACACACACACTCACACAGTCACAGACACGTGCATACACACACAGCCACACACATACTCACAGCCACACACTTACACAGTCACACACACACTCACAGCCACATGCACACACTTACACACACCCAGTCACACACAGTCACATGCACACACGTACACAGTCACACACCTACACACACATTCACAGCCACACACCTACACACACATTCACAGCCACACATTCACAGCCACACACACATAGTCACACATTCACAGATACACACACACTCATGTGCAAGCAGTTACACACATATACACATACGTGCACACATTCACAGTCACACACTCACACACACATGTACTCACACAGTTACACACAGTCACCCACTCAGACACTGACACTGCTGTGATTTGCTGAGGTTTGATGTTTCTGGTCCTTTGGTTATGACCCATAGTGACCCCTCTGTTCTCCCAGGCCTTCTACCACTGCCCGGGGAGGGACTCAGCGTGAGGGTCAGCTCATCCCCTCACAATCAGTGAAACCGGGAGGGAACGCCTGGCTCTCGAGGGTTTCCAGTCAGCGGGTCACCTCAGGATGGAGCTCCGTGGTTTCCTTTACATCCGTCTGGGGTAGAGGTCCCCACAGGGAGCACGGGAACCTTGGAATGATTGGGAAAAAGACTAAGACAGGAAACTGACTTGCAGTGGAGGCTGACTGTTCAGCAGGTGGGTCTGCATGGCGGGAGTTGACAGGAGACAGGGCTGTCTGTCCGCGGCCTCCGCTGGGTTCTCAGTGAGTGGTCTTTGTTCCTCACTTGCTGATGGGATCCGTCACACGCTGTGCCCTGTGATAGCTTGTGGAGTGTCTGCGAGGACCAAAGCCCTTGACGGCGTGCCTTGCGGTGGTGCCAGGATGGGCCGTGTCGGGAGCACGGGGCCTGCTCTTGCCCTTTCCTGCGGGGACGAGGCCAGGTCGGAGCCCGGCTTCCTGGCACAGTGTTGCTGCTTCTCAGCAGAGGGCAGGGCTCTGGAAACGCCTAATTCACTTACCTCAGACTGCAGACCTCTGAAAGCTTTGCTGAGTAACTTCGTGTAGCTTTATGGATGAATCACGGGTGGATTTAAGACTTACAGATGCATGAAGGACTCAAAGATACAACCTTACTTATTTCTTCAGATTCACGTATGCGTGAACTCATATAGCATTTGTCTTTCTCTGAGGGACTGACTTCACTTAGCATAATACCCTCTGGGTCCACCCATGCTGTCACAAATGGTAAGATTTTGTTCCTTTTTATGCCGAGTACTATTCCATCATATATATGTTCCTCAGCCTTTTATCCACTCGCCTGTTGATGAACTCTGGACTGCTTACATAGTGTGGCCATCCTATATAATAAAAGGCTAATATGTAAATCAAACGAACAGCAGAACGACTGGTCGCTATGATGTTCACTGACTACCAGGGGGCAGGCCTAAGCCATCAGTCAGACATCCCCTAAAGGCTCCTGGGCTATAAGAGGGTGCAGGCTGGGCTGAGAGACACCCCCCCTCCCCCAGTGCATGAATCTTGTGCCCCAGGCCTCTAGTTGTAAATAATGCTATAATGAATATAGGGGTGCATATATTCTTTTGAATTAGTGTCCTGGGTTTCCTCAGATAGATATCTAGAAGTAGAATTGCTGGTAAAAAGGTAAATTCTATTTTTTAAAAGACAGAAACAAAAAGATGCGGCCTTGTACATTTGTTCTTCAGGTGTGACTTTAGAAAAGACCCGTCAGTGAAGTTCTACCTTTTAAACCTCAGCCCAACCAGTCAGGTGCCCCCCACTCAGGGAGCTCTCCCCTGCAGTCATCGGTGCTCCCAGGGTGGGGTGCCTTGTCTCCGTCACTCTGGTCTTCTGTGGCAACAGCCCAGGCTGCTATTTGCTGATGCTCATCCACATGCCATGCTGGTTGCTAGCATATCTGAACTCCCCCACACGTGCCTCATAGCTGCTGTCCTGAGTCCAAGCCCCCCAGGCCACTCCTCTAGGCTTTCTGGGACCCACAGCAGCCACTGAAGGGTTAACACCAGATACAGCAGGGGGTCTCCAGCCCTGCCCCCAACTCTGGCTGGTCTATAGTCTAATAGGAAGACAGGCATTCGCACCTCCCTCCCCCCCCCCAACTTGGTTGTTGAGGAAGCCATTGTGATGGACAGAAGTCCATGTCCCAAAACTTGTTACTTGTGACTATTCAAACATCAGGGAACAAAAATATGGGCCCTTTGCTGTGATGAGAGGACAAAGGAATTCCACCATGTACAGAGCTGTGTGCTGGGTTCTTGCGAGACATTGTAATAATAGATGGTGCATGAAGACGTTGCTTGTCAGCAACACACACACACACACACACACACACCCGCTGCATTGACACTCATGAAGGGCAGAGATGTGGAGGGTCCAAGAGCCAGGAAGCAGCCAGGCTGCCTGAGTCTGAACAATCTTTTCTGTGTTTCTTACGATGCCTGCCACTGGGTTTTGGGAAATATTTACAACTGTAACCGACGGGGGTAGGGGGATGTCAAATAAGTGACATTTTAAGGCAGGATGGGCCGATGCAGAGAGAGGCAGATGGGCGAGCACATGGGGGCAGGTGTGGCCAACCAGTGGAGAGCTGGGCTGCAACTGGCCTTTTGTTCTTTTATTTTCCTTTTGTTCTTTTATTTTTCTCTTTCATGTTCTTTGGAAGATGGTTTAGTCCAAGATCATGGCTTTTTAGGAGTTCACTTTTTGAATAATAAGAATTATATGTCACAGGGGGCATCAGGCTTTTAGAGGTGCTTAGGTGGGGCGTGGCCAACTAAAGGTTGGGAACCACTCACTGCTCTCGAGTCCCTGGTGTCCCCAGAACCAGCGGTTGCCAGTCTTTCGGACCTCATGGACCACCGGTTGGTGACCCCTGCCCAGGACTGTTGGAGCACAGGTTTCCATATTGGAAGGTACATCTGTTTGGCCCAAGACCGGACTTAGCCTATTTCCTGAATGTGGGGACAGTACTTAAAATTCACTCATTTTTCGTGATTAGCAAATAAACACGCTGGCTTCTCCATGCACCACTGTTCAACAACTAAATAGTAAGGAGCTTGAAATGGCTGTGTGCTCATCACAGCAGGGGTCTAAGTTTCCACATAACACTTGGTGGTTTTTAGGGTAAGGCCCTCTCAACCCCCCCCCCCCAAAAAAAAACCTCTCTTTAAGCTGATTATCCTTCACAGTAGTTCAAACTGAACTTGATTTGGGAATTTGCTTATTTTCTTTTTGTTTTGTTAATTCTCACCTGAGGATATTTTTCCATTGATATTTAGAGAGAGTGGAAGGGAGCGGGAGAGACAGAGTGAGAAACATCGATGTGAGAGAGAGACATCGATTGGTTGCCTCCTGTATGTGCCCAGACAGGGCCAGGGATTGAGCGTGCAACCATGGTTACGTGCCCTTGACCGGAATCAAACCCGAGACCCTTTAGCCCGCAGGCTGATGCTCTATGTATTTGCTTATTTTCTCTTTTCTGTTTGAGATACTTGTCAATATTTCTGACATGTCTTGTCCCATGGAAATAAAAACAAATTTATATGTCAATGAAATCAAGTGTAGATTGATCTGTACCCCAAGACATGATTAAATTTAATTATGTTCCATTTCCCATCCTTCCCCCCCCGCCCCCCCTCCCCGTGCAGAGGCCTGGTGGAGATTTTATAACTCTTGGAAACTCCTGTGGGTTATTGTGGGAGACGTTTGCAGTTAGAACGGAGGAAGTGATCTAGCTGGGGTGGAAGGCCCAAGGAGTGACAGAGGCCGCGGAAGTGCCTCTGTAACATGGATGGAGCAAGATGCATGCTAATGGTCATGCAAGACTCTTGTCTTAGGACAAGGACATATGCCAGCCCCCTGCTCTGTGGACAGAGGTTATTACAGTTCGCTTAGAGCCAACCTGGGAAGGTCCCTACGTCAGAGTCTGTCGGGCAGGTCGGAACAACCCTAACGTTAGGTCTGAAGGAGCCTCAACTAGTGTCTATAAATTACACACCGAGAAGCGGGAGAAACCCTGCGTTCCTGCCTGATAGAAGGTCTGTGTTGAACGCTATCCTCCAACTGTCTACCTGTTTTTAAAATTATGAAAATTTTCAAATATTTAAATCTATAAGAAATAATGAGCATGCTCTGCATAGCCTTCATGTATTTAGCATATCATATTTTCTTTGATACTCTTTTTAAAAAATTATTTTTATTGATTGTAGAGAGGAAGGGAGAGGGAAAGGATGATAGAGACATCGATGATGAGAGAGAATCATTGATTGGCTCCTCCTGCACCCTCCATGCTGGGTACGTGCCCTGACCGGGAATTGAACCGTGACCTCCTGGTTCATAGGTTGACACTCAACCACTGAGCCATGCCAGACGAGCTGAATACACTTTTTAATGTAATAGAACACTGTCAAAGGTTTCTCATTTTGCCCATCTTCCCTTGCCCATTCTACCCTAGAGATAATGGCAATTTGCTTCATCCGTGCTTCCATGGACACCTACAGAGCTTTGTGAGGAGGAGTATTATTAAAAAGCAGCAAGGGGTACTGCTGCCTGTTTTCAAGTTACTCACAGTGATGGTCGTACCCTCTCCATGGCCTTTGGAAACTTGCTCAATTTAGTTGAGGACAGTGTCCAGACTGACCTGCTGATTTGTCCCTTTAACTACTGCCAACTTCCCAATGAAGGACCACAGCGTGACTTCCTCGGCCTTCTTCTTGTGGCGGATACAGGTTGTTTCCAGGTTTTCACGATTACAAGTGATGCCACAGTGAATAGCTTTGCCCGAGACTTGTCATGTGACCCGTCCCATGTGTCCTGCTCACAGAATACGCCAGCTCACAGGCTGCACACGACCTCGGCTCTGCTAGCTGTTGTGGCTGGATCGTTCCTAAACTGTGGCTTCTCCACAGTCACAGTCCCTCTATAGCTTTAGATTCCGGAGTTTTCTCCGTCAAATGACCATGAAAGGGTGTTTCTTCGTTTTCATTTGCATTTCACGGATCACCAGTGAGATTGTGCATTTTTCATAGTTTTATTAACCAGGGGGATTTTCTCTTCTAAAAATCGTGTGTTTCCTCTGTTCGTTTTCCTCATTGTATTGCTTGCCTTTTTCATATCAGTTATTGTATCTTATGAGGTTTGAATGCAAGTCCTTGTTGGTTATTGTGTTGTGGTTCCTGAGACCACTCATAGGTTCGGTGATCTCCTCGGGGGCTCACAGCAGATTCATTGTAGCAAAAGGACACAAAGTGAAGGTAGTGAAGGGAAGAGGGGCCTGGGGCGAGGGCCAGAGGAAATCAGGTTAGAGCTTCCCAAAGCCCTCAAGCACCAAATTGTGCCAGGTGTGGAATGCTGTCCACAGAGAAGCTTATTAAGACTCTGGGCCCAAGGTTTTTATTGGGGGCCGGTCACGAAGACACCCTCTGCCCAGCACAGAGCAGAATCACAGACTCCCAGAGGGACAGCAGATACTGTGCGTAAGCCGGAATGTTTGTACCAACAGGTCAGGTGCAGGGAGCTGCTCTTACCAGTTCTGTCCTGACCCGAGTTCTCTGGTGCCAGCCAAGGCCAACCTTGCACACAGACCTTTCTGAGGATGGCAGTGTCAAGTCTGCTATGTGTGTTTTTTTGTTTGTTGTTAATCCCTCACCCTAGGATATTTTTCCATTGGTTTTTAGAGAGAAGGAAAGACAGAGAGAAACATCGGTGTGAGAGATACATCGATAGGTTGCCTCCCCAGGCTGGGGAGGAGCCTGCAACCGAGGTTTGCGCCCTTGACTGGAATCGAACCCGGGACCCTTTTGTCCACAGCCTGACGCTCTCCACTGAGCCAAACTGGCTAGGGCAGGTGTGCTATGTTAACCCTGTCTACATAGATATAATCATTTCAGATATCTTCTCCTAGTCTGTGTTTATATTGCTTTTTGTCTTAAAGTAGTGTCTGTTTTTCTGCAGTGCTTTATAATTTTAATGTCATGCTGAAAAATCCTTGGCTATCCCATTCAGAACGGTAGCTCCGTATCTGTTTCTCTAATAGATTTCTCTCTCTGTATATGAGATATGCAACAAGCTGGTTACACTCTTTCAAGTGTAAGACTTGGTCGAGTTTCTTGAAGTGTTTGGTAGATTATGATGCTACCTGCACTTACGACCATCTCTTCCCTTCAGCCCGACTGACGGGTCTCCCTTCCCTACTCCTCTGCGTAGGCTCTCTAGCCCCATGTTGACTGAGAGTAGTGATGGGGGCACCCTTATCCGTTCTAAGTTTTTTAAGGAAACATGTCTAACGTGTCTATCATTTGACCATTAAATATGATGTTTGCTGTGTGATATGGGTAAATTTTCTTTTATTAAAGTAGGACCTTTTTGTCCCAGTTTGTAATATTTAAACATTTTTATGAATGGGAATTGAATTTTATGAAGCATTTTTCAAAAAACATCTATTGAGGTGACTGTAAATTTTGTTCTTAATATATTAATAGGGGAGCTACATTGAGATATTTCTTATATTATTTGCATCAAGGATGCTTTGGTTATTATGATTATTAACTGCACTGAAATTTTATTTAGGAGGTTCTCATCTCTGTTTATGAGTGGATGTAGCTGTGATCTTCTGTTCTTGTTCTATGCTCATCTGGTTGGGTTTCAGAGTTAGCTGTTTTGTTAAATAACTTGGGATGTTTCCTCTTTTCCTGTTATCTGGAAGAGTTCTCACAAGACTTGATTGATACAATTGGGTAGAATTTGCCTGTAAAACTATTTTGACATGGGGATTATTGTTTTGTCAAATTTTGTCCACTAATTTAATTTAAAAAATGATTAAAGGGTAGTTCAGTTTCCCTATTCTTTTTCTTCTTTATTTTTATTGGTGGCACTGTTATAGATGTCCCCATTCCCCCTACCCTCAATCACCAAGCCCCCTCCCCAGTCCATCCGACCATCATACACAGATTAAAACAAATATTGATTATACTCTCTTTATAATTTAAATCCTGCTTTTCCCCTTTAACATTACAGGCATTTCCTAGATCCTTAAATATTCACGGAAAAGATAACTTTTAAAGCATTTAATTTAATAATGGTTTTATCCGTGATTAACTTTATTTTTAGATGTTCTTAGGTTACACATGTAACGTACATAGGTGGTACAACTAGCAGTGCTGGGCACACAGTAGGCACACAATAATGCTGCTGGATATCGCACCCAAAACTAACCAGGTCTTGTAACTTTCCAGAGTGAAGTGTTGCCATTTCCTCATGCTTTCCAGGGCAAGGGGAAAGGCAGTTAGCTCTCTGAAAATTAACAGAGGGAAGAACTTTCCTTTTCTGCGAAAGGAAAAATAACATTCTTGTTGAATGATGACTCATTGTTGAAACACATCCTGTCTAAACTGATGAGCTCAGCCCAGCCCGCGTGGTTCAGTGCTTAAGCGTCAACCTGTGAACCAGGAGGTCAGGGTTCGATTCCCGGTCAGGGCACATGCCTGGGTTTTGGACTTGAACTCCAGTGGGGGCCATGCAGGAGGCAGCCGATCAATGATCCTCTCTTGTCATTGATGCTTATATCTCTTTCTCTCTCTTCCTCTCTGAAATCAATAAGAATATATTAAAAAAAATAAACTGATGAGCTGAGATTTCCAGGTCTGAGCAGTTTCTGCTGCAACACGTTTGTAGGCATTTCTAAAAGTGCATATAAAGGTGGCAGGTTCTTAATTCTGAGGGAGGAGGAACCTGGGGGGGAAATATTTTTTCCCTTTTGTTGACCACAGTTCACATGGTATAGCATATGCTCTTTCTTCTGTTGGTGGTGGTGGGAACCGCACCAGGTGCGTGACTGGTGGGGTTAGATGGGAGGACCTGGGTTCAGCAACCTATGTCCTTGGGTTCTGGCTAAAGACCCAAACTATAAGAGAACATCTATAATAATAAAGCGTAATATGCTAATTAGACCAGACGGCCGAACAGAGGAACAACCATCTGATGACATACATCGGGGCCTCTAGTTTATTTAGAAAATCACGGAAGGAGAAGAAGTAATTTGTAGAAGAAATGGGCTTAGGAAACAAGTTACAGAGGCAAAGGAAGGGCCCTGGGAGCTTAGAAGTGAGGAAGGTCAAGGTGACCTGCTTGTGGGGAAGAGTAGGGAGGGGAGAAGCACACTTGCGCTCCCAGCGGGGAGTGTGTGCTGGTCCTCCCTCCTAAGGGTTTAGAAGTGGAGATTTCAGGGGAGGTCCCAGGGAAGGGTCTCAAGAGGACATGCATCACCTTTCCAGGTGTGTCCTTTGAGGGTCTCCACAGGCCTGGGTCCAGGGACCTGGATGTGGCCGCTGAATTTTCATCCCCTCGTTTTCATGGTCACTTCCTGGTCATTCCCATCACCCACAGGTGTCCCCTGATAGGCATGCTAAGAGGTAAGACAGAGCCCCATCTTCTGGGAGCCTGGCTTCCATCGCACCGAAAGATAGGACATGAGAATAAGCAGCACGCTGGGTCGCCTGGGCCAAGTGAACCTTGAACTTCAGGGTCCAAGTTCAGGGAAGAGGGTCTCGGGGTCCCCTGGGGATTGAGCGGGGCTCCTGCCGGGCCAGTATGGTGTTGGTATTGGAGCAGGATCAAGGCTCATGCCTCCCTAGCCTGCAGGCCTGAGCAGGTAAACAAACGGGACCGTAAAACACAGAGACCGTGATGAGCATCTGGCCTCGCTCCAGATTCCACCTGCGCTGGTGGAGAGAGCGATGGTGTCTCGTTCCAAGCGTCTTCTCCCAGCGTCTGACCATGGTAATAACGTGGTTTGCCAAGGACAACAACGGCAGAGCCACTACCGAGCATGACTTGGGGGCAGCAGATGGGGGAGACCCCCTGCGAGGCAGGCCCGCGGGAAGGCTGCTGACTCAAGGTCTGCAAGTTACCCTTGGTTCCCGCTTCCCCCGGTGGGGACCCACTTGGGCGTTGGCTCATGGACGAGCCCCTGGCAGAAAAGGCAAAGGCCCTGAAATCACAGGTGTGTGTCAATCATATCACAACAACAGTCATCCAGTGGCCAAACCTGTGCCACCCCAGGGGGTGGGGCGTGGTCAGGTGATAAAAATAGTAATAGATCAGGACATAATAGACCTTAAAAAGCCACTCTGCTTATCAATGAAAGAAGAGGCACTGGCCCTGCTGGCGTGGCTCAGTGGTTGAGCATCAACCTGTGAACCAGGAGGTCACAGTTCAATTCCTGGTCAGGGCACCAGTGTGGGGCGTGCAGGAGGCAGCTGATCAGTGATTCTCTCTCATCATCGATGTTTCTGTTTCTCTTCCTCTTCCTTCCTCTCTGAAATCAATGAAAATATATTAAAAAAAATTAACAGCCCTGACCGGTTTGGCTCAGTGGATAGAGCCTCGGCCATGCGGACTGAAGGGTCCTGGGTTCGACTCTAGTCAAGGGCATGTACCTTAGCTGTGGGCACATCCCCAGTGTGGGGTGTGTGCAGGAGGCAGCTGATGGATGTTTCTCTCTCATCGATGTTTCTGACTCTCTATCCCTCTCCCTTCCTCGCTATAAAAAATCAATAAAATATATTTTAAAAAGTTAACAGAATAATTCTGTTAAAAAGACACACAGAAGAGGCGTTGGGTTGAGTGGGTTCTTAACCTCCTCAGCTCGGTTCCTCTGGTGTCTGTGTTCACCTCGGTGTGTGTGTCCAGGTGAGGGGACTTGAGGAGCAGAAATGACAACAGGTGCCCTCAAATGTCCTGTCTGTCTGCCCCCTGGGCTGCCACTGTGTCTCTCCCTGTTGGACAAGGGCTGGCGCTTTCCCTAGAATGGGCAGGGAGTCAGGGTCAGTTTCAGTGACATAAATACCCTCATTAGATGAGCTGTCTGGATTCTGGAGATAAAGACCTCGGGAGTGAGCACAGCGAGACCAAGGGACGGGGAGAAAGCTGCTGCCTGGCATTGAACCTGGCCACTAACTGCAAACGCCACCTCCTAGGAGCCTGAACAAGCCTCCCGCAATGCTAAGACACATTTCCCAATGCCAGTAATAACTGGAAAATGATGTTTAAAAAGGATGAGTTTTCTTTTTATTGATTTCTGAGAGGAGGGGGGAGGGAGAGAGGAAAATCAGTGATGAGAAGGGATCATGGATCGGCCGCCTCCTGTACACCCCACACTGGGGATGGAGCCCACAACCCGGCATGTGCCCTGACCGGGAATTGAACCCTGACCTCTTGGTTTATGGGTTGATGCTCCACCACTGAGCACACCCGCCGGGCTCTCCTGAGTTTCCTTGCGGGGGAGCGTAGCTGGTACAGTGTGGGGATGTGATGCTGTTGAGCTGCTGTCTGATGGGTGGAGGGACACCCCCCTGCTGCTTTGCTGGGGGGTGGGGCTAGCCGAGGGCCAAGTGAGCCAGGTGGGGAGATGAAGTATAAGAACACTGAGGAGTTGACTTACAACACTGGTCTCTCCCAGTGGGCTGTGTGCCTGCCCCGTGGAGTTCCGTGGGAGCTGTGCCTACAGAGCAGGGCACCGTGCTAGCTGACCTGTAAGTCTGCCTGTTCTTGATGTTTCCTGTCCCTCACGGCCAGTGTGTAATCCAGGCCCTGCAGCGAGGGGGTGGGGAGTGGGGAGCGTGGGGAGGGCCAGGGCAGTGGTGTGCAGGTTTGTCTCAGTGTTGCTGATGGCGTCCATGTGGCCTAAGGCAGGTCTCTTAGCTTCTCTGGGACCAGGCACCTAGGAAAGGAAATGAGTGTTGGCTCTTCCTAGGGCCCCGGAAGTAACAGCCCATGGGCAGCTCTGACGCTCCATGTCCTGAAGTTTTTAGTGTGAGGCTTTCAGAGAGGCCTGTCGGAGGAGCAGCTCTGGAGCCTGTGCACTGGTGAGCTGTCACACCACCCGGTGGAATTTCCTGCCTTTGAATGGCAAGGACGAGGGAAGTCCTGTGCCCTGGCTGGGGCGGGAGGGTGCGCCAGCGAAACAGACCCCAGGCCCTGCGGGGGGCGAGCGTCACTTAGGTGGTGGGCTTCAGAGGCAGCATTTTCATTTTTATTTAAAAAAATTTTTTTTGCAACATTTTTGCTTTTAGAGTATTAGCTCAACAGCCAACTTGTCTCCATGTCCTGCTTCTTATAGTGTCTGTTCCGTGGCTCCTAGCCTAGGCCGGGAACCAGCTCTCCCTGCATACCTACGGGTCACTGCTCGGCTAGTTGATGCTGCAGTTGGAGCTCTTAACCCTTGCATTTATTTTTCTTTTCTTCAGTAAATTATTTATTGATATGATTTATGTAACAATTTTTAATTGTTTAAAGTATTACAAATAGTAGTACGTATGTCTCCTTTCCCCCCATGGACCTCCCCCAGCCTCCCCCACCCCCAGCACATGCCCTCACCTCCTTAGTGTCTGTGTCCATTGGTTATGCTTATGTGCATGCTTACAGGCCGTTTGGTTGATCTCTTACCCTCCTAGTCCCCCCCGCCGCCTTCCCGCTGAAGTTTGACGGTCTGATGCTTCTTTGTCTCTGTACCTTGCATTTCTTGATGTTTTTTTACGTGCAGGAGTCTGCGATCTGGCAGACACCAGTCATCTCGGACTTCATATTCAAGTCACCTTTCTTCACAGCAGCCTGTGTGTCCTCCCCTTGGCCACTGATGAGTGTGGTCAACTTTTTGCAAATACCCTGTCTGAACTGGGGCATGAAATAGTCCCCGAGGGGCACAGCATCTCCACTGACAGGCAGGTTGGTCCTGAACTGGTATTTGTCTTTGGGGAGCCTTGCTTTCCTCCTGTGCACAGAAATCAAGATCGCACAGGGCGAAGGAGCCAGCCACCCAGCAAAGCCACTGATTGCAGACGAGCTGCCAAGTTTTACGACTGGCTGTGACTTTGCTTTGTGCACGATTTTATTATCTTGTGGGAGAGGCTTGTTTGCTTCCTTGTTGACTCTTAGGAGACGCAGGGAGGCACAGGGAGGGTCTTTTAAACATCTGCCCGTGCTCGCTTCTTAATTTCTTTTCCAGGCACTGTCTCTCCTGAGGGGGGATTTCCTACCGGGAACTCTCGGGAGTCTCACTCCGGAAGTGAAATGGAATTTTCAGGAGGATGGGAGCCAGATGCTCATTCTCTGCACATGCAACATCAACAGCAGGGACATTCCAGCCAGTGTTTGGGGTCTAGGCAGGAAGCGAGCCTCATCCCAGTAATGCATGCGGATGGATGGCAAAGCAGAGCCATGCCTGGCGGGAGAGAAGTGCTCTGGGAGTGCTCTTTCTT
>PVJC01029234.1:0-22032 GCA_004026665.1 Murina feae
AACCGTAAACTCTGGCTGAGTTCTTGTATCATTGCCACGTAACCTCCAGGCAACCTGGAAGTCACAGGGGACTTTGAATTATAAACAGTAAAGTTCAAGAAAGACTTCTACCCACAGGGACCCGATTCATAGGTTTACTGAAACACGGGGGGGGGCGGGGGGGCGGGGTGCAGAGCCGGCAAAGACAGGCCAGCGAGGCGCTTCCCAGCCCAGCAGGCAGGGCTGATGGAACCATCCCTGCACATGGACATGAGCAAGAGGCCTCTGCCGGCCAGGAGGCCTGAGCCTGCGGAATCGTAAAGAGATCTCGGTCGTACATGTGCTGTTTGGGTCTGTCCTCGGCCTGCAGGTGGGCCCTCGTCCCCGCTCTGTCGCAGGCACTCTGCCCGGCCCAGCATACAGCAGGGGAGCCTGTGGGCCCGGTGTGGACGCCTGTGATGAATCCCTGCCACCTACGCTCCCCTTCAGGAGTCTTGTTTATGGCACCGCAGCCTGTCTGTGAGCTCTGCACCGACGGCTTCTTCAAGGCCGAGCAGCCTCGAGGGGTTCTGGCTCGGAGAAAGCTGCCGATGGGCACCACCTGCCCGTGATGGAGGGGGCACACCAGCCGCTGGCTTCCTGCAGGGATGGGGAGGGGCGGCATGGCTTCCTTCCGGGAGCCAGGTTCCTTCCTATTGCTGCTTGGACTTGTTCTTCCCCTGAAAGGTTCGCCACCTGCGGCCCTCACTCTTGGCCCCCTGACTGCCTCTCCTGCACATAAGCCAGAGGGTCCAGCCGGGTGCCAGGCTGTGCCCACCGCTGGGCTTGGGGGGACGTACACAGTCAAACATCATTGTTAAAGGGAGTTGTTCATGTTTAAAAGTAAGAGTTTTCACGTAAAAATCTCGTTTATAAAACAGTTGTCGGGCCCTAGTCGATTTGGCTCAGCGGCTAGAGCGTCGGCCTATGGATTGCAGGATCTCGGGTTTGATTCCGGTCCAGGGCACAGGCCTGGGTTGCGGGCTCCATCCCCAGTGTGGGGCGTGCAGGAGGCAGCTGATCCATGATTCTCTCCCATCACTGATGTTTCTCTCTCTCTCTCCCTCTCCCTTCTTCTCTGAAGTCAATAGACATATATTTACAAACAAGACAAAACAGTTGTTGGGTATTTTGCCCCTGACTGTGGTCACCATGGCGTGAAGATTTTCTTGTAAAACTTAGAAAAACAGGGCAAGCTGAGCGCCCCTTCGCACATGGCAGCCAAGCCGAGGGGACTTGGGTGCAGCCCGGTGTGCAGTCTGGCCGATGGCAGTCCTTGGCGTGCCTGCCTCGCCCCCTTGTGGGCACTGGCTTTGGCACCCCCAGCACCCAGTTCCAGAGACAAGGCATTTGGAGAGGCAGGAAATTAAGCAACGCGCACCTGAGCGTCTGTCCGGTCCGTGCCTCCTCAGGAGGGCTCGGCATCCCCTTTGCAGGCATGCCCGGCTGTTCTAGAAGAAGCTTTAGTGTCGTCGTCACTAGAAGTAGCTTACTCACCTTTGCTGTCCCCCAGCCCCAGCCTTGGGGTCAGGTTCGAGGCGTTACCCGTATCCTGTGATTTGATTAGTGAGTGAGTGAGACGCGTGTCGGAGACTCGCAGAATTTACACCCCATCGGCCAATGCGGTGTACCCCCTGGGGCTCCATTCTAGAGGGCCCTTCCTCCTCTTGGTCTAATGCTGGCAGCTGGGTCTCCCCACCACGTCTCACTCCCCTGAAACCCAACAGCAGGGACTGATCATAGTAGGCGTGCAATTTGCTGGATGCATTGATTCGCCGTAGCAGCCTGGACTGAGTAAAACGCTATGTATCAATGCTTCTGTAGCTCTGTCCTGTGCCTAGCACTGCGCGTGGCACATAGTAGGCCTTCACTAAGGGAGTAAATGAATGCTGAATGCTGTCATGTGTGTGTAACTTTTTTTCTCCAGTTTAAAACACCGTCACAGGGGGACTGGTGTAACACACCCTCCACAGTGCCTTAGAGCCAGGGGCACATAGTAAGTGGTCCATAAAGACTGTCTATCAATTGGTTCCAAAAAGGAGTTGAATATTCTGACGTTTTAAGCAGAAAATCTGCTTTGTTTTCTTCATGGTTGATAATGCCCAGATGGTCCGACTTGAGGCAGGAGGGACAGCTTGCCAGTGCTTTAAAGGAAACCCAAGCCCTCGTAAGCGGCGTCTCTGAAATCTCCCAACATCCCAGCAGCTACCTCCTCTGCCTAGCTGCCAGCGACGACCCCCAATGGTGGGGTCCCCTTCCTCCAGGGGCAAGCTGGGCTAGAGGCGACATTCCCACACCAGGCCATGGCTGCTCAGGACAGAGGCCAGCGGCCAGGGCCCCTCCAGTCCCTGCAGACGCAGCCACAGGCGTGTGGCCTCAGGGAGGCGGAGCAGGCGGCCCTCCCACACACGGTCTGTGTCCATCCCAGACCCCACGCCTGGCCTCGCAGGAAGTGGTGGGCGGCTGACCCTTGAAGAGCCACTTGCCTTCCACATTCCACCCGAGGACCCTTCCCTCCATGTCCCCAGGGATGCGTGGCATGTGCAGTTCAGGGGAGAGGCAGGCAGGCGGGCGGGACCTGTAAGTCAGGCTGATGTGCAAAAGGCTCATTTTGTGCAGGGCCCTTCTAGGTATTCCACTCGACCCGACCCCCCCCCCCAATCCCACTGGTTCCTGGGGGGTGGGGTTCCCACTCCAGTGCTTCCTCCTCCTCCCCAGCTACCTGTTGCCTCTTTCTCTCACCATCCGCCTCGCGCAAGCCCGGATCCTCCCAGTAAAATGGGGCGACATCCGAGGTGCACAGGGGGCTGTTGTGAGGGTTACCCAAGGCGGGGAAGTCTGTTTCCTGGTACAGAGCTTCGTGCTCCGTCGGAGTTGCTGTGTCAGCAAGGCTGTCCTGCAGGTGTTAACGGGACAGGTGACACCAACGGCCGTCACCAGCGGCCATTTCTGCACACAGACGGGGCAGCGGCTGCGTGCCTCCTCGCTTGGTGCTTTCTTCTGAGGTTGCTGTCCCGGTTCCCAGCCTCCTCCCTCCCCCCACCTCTCCCCCCGGCATGGCTCGGGGGGCTGAGTGCCGTCCCAGGCACCTAAAGGGTGCAGGTTCCATGCGGTCAATTCCCGATCGATGCCCGAGGACGCCTGCCCTGGCTCCTTTCTCAGTGACGCCTTCAACCGTGGAATATCTTTGTCATTTTCCTCGAGCATCTGTAGCGAGTACCCCTGACAGCTGTCTGATGACCGCGTCTCATCTTCCTTGTCCACATCCCCTCTGCAGCCGGGCCGGCTGGGGTACGTGTCACCAGGTCACGGGTTCTGGAGTCACGCTGGTCTCTGTGCACCTTGGGGTCTGGTTCAAGTGCAGAGCCTGCTTCCCCAGGGTGGGCAGGGGCCGGGAGCTCCCATCCCCACCCTTCCCCACCCCCAACCCCTGGGGTGGTTGAGGCAGCCGCCCTGGGCCATGCCCTGGGTTGGGAGGCTTCTGCTCCCCCTCCCCGGCCCCCCATCGCTATGCCATGTGCCGCAGCATCCATGGCTGCCTCTCCGGGGCTCAGAAGGCTTCTGACACCTCCCTCCAATCCAACTCTTGCCTCTGGCTGGCAGGTCCTGCCAATGGGGACCAGGATTGCTGCCCTCCTCGCTCTCCCCTCCTGGGCGAGCCCTTCCCCTGCAGGCCATCGCTCTGCCATGCAAGGGCCACACCCAGCCCAGCCCAGAGCCTTGTCCTTCCCGAGGTCACCGGCCGCCAGGAGGGGCGGGCTGGACGGTTACAGGCCGCGGAGGCCGCCCTCCCGCCTCCTGCTGCCGACAGCTCGTTTCGTTTCTGGTTTACGGGGCGCGTTTACTGTTGGCCTTTGGGGTGTTGGTGTCTCCCGCGCCCCGGTGGGGGTTTATGTGGATGCGGAGTATGATTGCCCTTTAGAAAGGTTTTGTTTTTAATTAAGCTTTTCATTTTATTTTATTTTTCCTCCAGTGGAGCTTGGGGCTTTTGCATTTTAGTGCTTTCAAAATAAACATTTATTATCCATTTTTATTAATCTCTATGATTATAGCCCCATTATCAGCCCCATGGATAAAACAGGCAGATCACCCCAAAGCCTCGGTCCTCTTGTCACGGGGAGAGGCTTTGTGTTTTCCTTAGCAGACGGGGAGCCCCCTCTTACAGAGGGCGGGGCGCACACGTAGGTCTCCTTGCACACAGAGAGGGCTGCGACCCCTCCCACAGCCTCTCCTTAGAGCGATTCCCAGTGACAAAGACAAGCTCCTGGCCTCTCTCTCTCTCTCTGCCTCCAGACAGAGTGCCCTCCTCAAGGCCTCTCCGATTCCCCCTCACACCCCACCTTCCCAGGACCACCTGAGAGTTCTGTCATGTCCTCTGTCCCTCGCCAGCGACGGGGTTTTTGCACTTGTGTTACACATGGTTGTCACTCTCCCTCACAGGGTCCACTCTGCGCTCATTCATGCAGGTGGACGCAGAAATGTGTTTAAGTCCTTCCGATGGGTCGGGTCCCGTTGAGATGCTGGGGATACAGGGACAGCCACAGCGGACTCCCTCTCCCCTCGGGAGTTTATGGTTTCAGCTGATGAACGACTGAATTGCAAGGACAGGCACTGGTATGGCAGGAGAGCGCGGAATGGCAGCCTGCCCTCTGCAGTTATATGTTGCTCAAGGCCAGATGCAGGTGTTGACTCTGAGCTCAGAGCTGACTTTGGCCTCCTGGAGAGTAAGAGACCACGGTGTAATAATGGACAGAATGCGGGACAGCATGGCACCATGGGAAGCAGTGGACCCTTCCCTCCCCCCCCCGGGTTCCTGCTCCTCTCTCACTCCTTGTGCCCAGTATGTGGGGTGAGCTCTCTGTTCATGCTCCTTCTTCTGTTCTCTCTGTGCCTTGGAGGCTAAAAGCCTGCAAACCCCATCCCCCACATTTCTTGCCACATTTCTTGGGTTCAGGTAGGTCCTGCCGGGAGGCGGCACTCTCAACAGGTTAGAGGCAGAGAAGAGCTAGGAACCATCTACTCCTCCTGCCACCTCTGTAAACAGGAGAACACCTGCCTCACAGAAATAAAATGTCTGGCAACACAGCATGATTGAGAAGGAAGAAGTTGCTCAAAATGTATGTCATGCTACACAAGTTGGTCTATCACTTGAAGGTAAATAGTGATAAAAGTTAAAAATGTACCTAAAGTCTAAAGCAGCCACTAAAATCACAAAACAGTTATAGTTAATCAACAAAGATTACAAAAAAGGAACCATTAAAAAAGACATAATATGAAAATACTCAAGAAAAGAGAAAAAGAGAACAATGAATAAATGAAACAAGTAGAAAGCTAATAGCAAAATGGTATCTTTGTATCTATTTATGTCAATAATCACATTAAATGTAAATGGTATAAATATTCCAATTAAAAGGCAGAGATTGCTAGGTTGGATGGACAAGCAAGAACCTACCTATATGCTGCCTACAATAAATGCACTTTAAATATAAAGACATAAACAGATGAAAAACAAAAGGATGGAAAACAATAAGCTATGCTAATACTGATAAAAAGAGAGCTGGGGTGGTTATATCAATACCAGACAAAGTACGTTTCAGAGCAAAGAACATTACCAAACACAAAGAAAGTAATGTCATGATAATAGAGTAATTTCATTAAAAGGACTTAGTCCTAAGAGTTTATAAACTTAGTAGAGCTTCCAAATAGATCAAGCAAAAACGGATAAAACTGCAAAAAGAAATAGAGAAAGTTGCAATTACTTTTGGAGATTTCAATAATCCTTGATAATTGACATAAACAGGGAATCAGTAACGGTATAAAAGACTTTAATGGTACTTTCAACCAACTCAATCGAATTGCTACTTATAGAAAACTATCCAACAAGAGCAGAATTCACATGGTTTTCTAGGGCGTGTGGAACATTTATGAAGACAAACCATGATATCCTCAAACGGACCGACTAACAGATTAGCATAAAAATTCTGAGGGACCCTGCTTTTGTGTTGTTCCTCATGGTGTCCCTCATGGTGTTCCTCATGGTGTTCCCTCATGGGAAATACTCTTCCCTCTTACCCACACCTACCTACCTACATGGCTAACCCCCATTTTCCCTTCTTTGTGAAGCCTTCCTCAACTACCCCAAAGAAATTCCTTTCTCCTCCACATGACTGATTGTCATACTTTGTACGTACATTCATCCGTGCTTGCATCACAGTCTGCCGAGTCACATCCTTTCTTGTTGAATTATATGTACACATTTTCTGCTTCTCCACTGGATTATAAACACAAGATTTAGGATAAAAATCACATTATTTTAGTGAGTGGCATGCTATACTTTATTTATTAGCAATAGCCATCATTTACTCAAGACCTACTATCTGCCAAGCACTAGCATTGCGTTGTTTTTCCTTAATGTAGAGACAATTTTAAGAGACATTCATTTAATAACTATGATGTGCGGGACATTGACATACTACATAGAAAATTGCTCCCCCCCCCCCCCCAAGTACATTTGGAAGGAGATCTTCAGGACAAGATGATATGACCTTGCTAAGTGACCTTGATTTAGCAAACTCGCAAATCACTGTAAATTTTCAAATCAAACCAGGCAGCATAAAGGTGGCATGTGTCCTCACACAATAAGGAAACCACCCAAGTATCAGGAAACCTATATCTTTTTCCAATCTTTCTCAGCTCTCACTTTCAGTATCACCACAAGGCAGGGGTGTTGACTGCGTGCCCGTGGTGTAGACCCTATCTCTGGTGGCCCCGAACAGAACTGTCTCCCGGAGAGAGAGCTAATGAAGCAAGAGTCGCCCTCTGCCCTCTGGTGCCACCCGCGAGAATGGATTACCCTATCCAACAGGAGGACTGTTTTTCATTCATTGATTCTCGCAGCCACCCAATAATCCGGATTGCTCTTACACTTCATCTTTCTCTTCTGAAGGAGGAACTGTCCTCGCAAAGGGACACCCCCCGTGCATCTCGCGAACATCGCGTTTGATTTATCTGTGGCACACCAAGGAGAAACACCAGATTTTTCATTCAGCACACCCTCACATCGTCTGCATCCGTGTCAACAGCGTTCTGCTCACAAGGAAAAATCAGCCTCCAGATAGAGGACGCCGGCTAGGCTTGCTGAGTCACATGATCCTAATGTCCTTTTTCATTCGATGAGGTGGATCCAAAAGTCAGATTCAGTTTCCCGGCTGCCCACATCCTAGGTTATTGGGCTAGAGATGAAAACCATTTTTCTTCCGCAGTCAGGGAGGGAGAAAACCGTTTGCCAAGACGTCACAGAGAACAGATGGCCATTGGGTGGGTGTTCAGGACCGTGCCCAAGGCAGGCCGTTCCCATACAACACCAGGAAGGCAGGCTTGCTGGTCATGGCAGCACCGTGTGTTCCCTGATGGTGCCACCAGGAGGGTTTGCCACTGATGGTCAGCAGCATGGCATGTACACTGGCCCTGGGGAAGTGTCTCCTTCAGCTAGGTTCTTTGTTTTTAAATTTTTACTGTTATTGATTTCAGAGAGGAAGGGGAAGAGAGAAACATCAATGATGAGAGAATCATTGATCAACTGCCTCCCACACGCCTCTCTCCCTCTCGCTTCCTCTCTGAAATCAATAAAAATATATATTTTTAAAAAATTATAAATAAATAAAAGTCTCCCATTGATGTACCCTTCCATCCCCAGTGACAAAGGATGTTCTCATATATGAGTATATGTGTATGTGTGTGTGTGTATACATACACTTAGTGAAATGTATGTACTAGTATATAGTGAACACACATGCACACATGTAAGCACAAGCATATTTTTGATTTTTTTAATTAAAAAAACTGGGCCAAGTATTTTGTACCTTGCCCTTGTCCCTTATTCATCTGCCTTGAGAGGAACTTCATCCTGCTTTGGCGTCCTTGGCTAGAGAAAGCAGCTGGCTGGTGTGTGAGTGAGGCTTCATTGCTGACTCAGTTGGTTAGGAAAGGTTTAGATGAGGGGGAAGGGTTGGGGGTGGGCAAAGCAGGCGGAGAGTATGAATAAGAAACGGTTTGCAACACCATTACAACACTGTCAGAATGGCTCCCATCAACAAATCCACAAGCCACAGGTGCTGGCGAGGATGTGGAGGAAAGGGAACCCTCGTACACTGCTGGCGGGAAGGGCGGTATGGAATTGTATTTTCTTAATTAAAAATGAAACTCCCATTTGACCCAGTAATCCCACTTCTAGGAATATATCCTAAGAAACCAGAAACACCCATCAGAAGGAATGGATGCACTCCCGTGTTCACAGCAGCTCAGTTTACACAAGCCGAGACCTGGAAACAGCCCAGTGCCCATCAGCGGGTGAGTGGCTACAAAAGAGAACGGCGTTTCATAACAGAATCGGGGAGAGAGACGAGGTTCAGGGATTGCATCGCAGCTGCCAAACAGTAAGGCCGTTTCATGCCCCCGCCCCCAATCCAAACCTGGGCTAACTCTCTAGCTTAAAACTGTAGCAGGGGCTTCAGCATGAGTTGGACCCTGCCAAGGGAGGAACCAGGTGGCCCAGGGCGATCGCCACCTTCCAAGAGTCTCACCCTGGGCCCACACTCCAGTGGAGAATAAGTCAGAATGGAAGGGAGGGGGCGGGTGGAGAGAAGAAAACTTATTTTTTTTTTTTGGTCAGTGAACACAGTGGAAATGGATTAAGTTGGCTGAGAAAAAGACTCAAGTCCCCTTTGCACTAATTGTGTTTCGGCGCGGAGAGGGCGATGGGATGGCGTGTCTCTCCGCTGGCTTCCGCTATTAGCTGCCACAGAGCCCAGGAACGTCCCCTTGCCGAGGCTCTCGGGGAAAGAGCGCGGGAAACAATAGCCGGCTGTCACCGCCGGCTGGTCCCTACCTTTGATCAGCCAAATGAGTGCTGCAGGCATTTCTTATAGGACGGAGATTGCTTATCGATCTATATCAAAATATGCATGCTAATCCGGGCAGCAGGGAGCGTTTGCAAGTGGAGTTAATAATCTGATCGCTGCCCTGTCTGGACCAATTCTCTGAACTCGGAGCTCTAATCAGTGCGGGGTCTTGCCGTCAAGTGTACTTTGCCGTTTGGCTGTGGATTTGTGGCATTGATTGAGGAGCCCTTGTAAAGGTGTTGACAAAGCAAATTGTTTGCTCCAGGAGTGTTTTGCCAGGGATCAAGCCCCGAGTAATACGCAGTGAATTTGTTCATTCCTCGGAGGCTGGAAGGAATGATAAAATCCACCTGCATCATTATCACGGACACCGGCCCCAGGGGACGCGTGCTCAGTCTGAGGAAAATGTAGCTCTGCGGGTGCCCCCGTGAGTCATGCTGGGGGGGAGGGGGCCTTCCAGTTGCTGCGATGTTAGGTAAGTTTTAAGGAAGATAAGCTACTGCACATATCCTAATGTGTGCGATGGGAACACTTGGCCTATTACGTTGGAAAGCCAACAAAAAGGTGGGGAGATAGTGGTAGATGCTCTGGGCCACCAGACCTGTGTGGCGTAAGGCTCCTCGGAGAGGCAGTGGCAGAGAGAAAGCAGCTGGGTCCCCGAGGTGGCCCCCCGTCCCGACGGCCGCTGGGCCATCTTCCCCTGCTCCCAGCAGGTCCCGGGAGCCAGCAGGAGTGGAAGTCAGTCTTGATGCCCTTTATCTGCTGTGAGGTGACTGGGCAGGTGCTGGGGACTGTCTTAGATTTGCTTCTCCCGGAAGCAGAGCCTGAGACCAGGATGGAGGACATGCCATTGGTTTTAGAGGTGGTAGGGGAGCCGGGAGGTGAGGAGACCAGGATGGGGGACACGCCATTGGTTTTGGAGGTGGTAGGGGATCAGCGAGGTGAGAAGACCAGGATGGGGGACATGGTATTGATTTGGAGGTGGTAGGGGAGCAGGGAGGTGGGGAGACCAGGATGGGGGACACACCATTGGTTTTGGAGGTGGTAGGGGAGCCGGGAGGTGAGGAGACCAGGATGGAGGACATGCCATTGGTTTTGGAGGTGGTAGGGGAGCAGGGAGGTGGGGAGACCAGGATGGGGGACACACCATTGGTTTTGGAGGTGGTAGGGGAGCAGGGAGGTGGGGAGACCAGGATGGGGGACACGCCATTGATTTTGGAGGTGGTAGGGGAGCAGCGAGGTGAGAAGACCAGGATGGGGGACACGCCGTTGGTTTTGGAGGTGGTAGGGGAGCAGCAAGGTGAGATGGGGAAGGGAAGGGTCCCATTGAGGGTGCATTGATGAGCAGAACACTGCTGGGGCCACCTGAGGCTAAGTCCTGCGAGGACTCTGCAGCGAGGGGGGACCCCAGGGAGGCAGAGAGGAGCTAAGGGAGAGGAGCTGCTGTGAGCCAGCATCTGGGCTGCCAGGAGGCACCGTGTGCAGGAAGTTCCGGAAATGCTGCTGCTTCTGCTCGCGGACGCTGTTCAGGGGCGGAAAAGACTGCGTATGTGCGGAGGGGTTGACGTTGTCTTCTTTCTGCTCTTCACATCACCTGGCCACGATTAACAATAATAATAATAATAATACGATTAGTAACAACAGTATTGCCTGCTGACATTGATTGCATGCCCTCTATGCGCCAAGCACTTCTCAGTGTGTGTAAGTGCGCTGTCTCAGTGGTTTTTAACCTGCAGGTTGTAAGCCTTTAGTCAGTGGCTCTAAAATAACCGACTGAGTTGCCTGTACAAATAGAAGAGGACAGAACAGAATAGAGTGGAAAATATCAAAGGGTATATCAAGGATTCGTTTTGTTTAAGGAAAATCTTGTTTCAGTTGTGTGTGTGTGTGTGTGTGTGTGCATGCGCGTACACACATGTGTGTGTGCATGTACACACATGAGGTGACATGTCCTTCTCACTCTGAGTCTGGGACAGTTAGGAGTAGACCGGGTTTTCTCGTGTGAGTCCTGTAACAATTCCACGTGGTCGATGTGACACCCCCGCTTCACAGGTGAGGAACCTGGTCGTTCCCAGCAGTTGCATGAACCTGCCCAAGCTCACAGGGCCGGGCAGCCGTAGGGCCAGCGTTTCCACTCCTCCACGGAGCGCTTGCTCCCGGGCAGCGGCCCTCACACAGTCGCCTCCCCGCAGCAGAGAGCACATCGACGCCGTCATTTTCGCGGAGTGTCGGCTCGGGGAAGCCTCGGCGACCATCTGCCCGTCCAGAAGGCGTGCAACTGCTCTCTTCATGTCTGTGAGGGGAGTTTGGTAACAAAACCCATTTAAGCTCAGACGGGAAGACAGCGGAGTGCACCCTGGCATTGTCGCATTGTTGATGTTGCCGTAATTTATAACATAGCAAATGGTTAGGCAGATGGCGTTTAATATATTCCCAGACATAAACACGAGGCTTACGTTGTGTATGTATAGGTTCCTGAGCTTCCATAAACTCTGTGTGTGTGTGTGTTGTGGGTGGGGGGAGGCTCTCTCTCCACCCCTCTCCTCCCCTCCCTCCCCTCCCTTCTGCACATGAGCAAGTTAACTATTCAGAGACAGGGGCGGGGCGCACTGAAATGACCCAGGTTGTAAGAGTCACAGAGGAGCTTGGATGAGGACTTTGCAGCGTGTCCCAAATGGCCTTGGCCTTGGCTGAAAGATCGCACGCCCGACACTCGTGGCAAATGCAAGGCCACTTATACATCACGGACGGAGCCTGGTCTTCAAGTCTAGACACTGGGGCCTGGGCCATGACCCGCATTTCACAAGTCATGTAACTCGGATTGTCTTTTTAATCAATGGCTTATTTTTATTTTTTTTACTCTTTTCGGTGATTCTCGACTCCTTTATTTCAACATTTATTTCCACATGATCTCTGATCACGACTCCTCAACCCGGGCAAAGCCAAGGAAACTCTGAAACACTGGCACAGCCGAGAGGAGTCCAAGGAGACAGGACAACTGCGCATACGGCAATGTGCTGGGCGGGATCCTGAAACAGAACAGGAACAGCAGGTAAAAACGAAGAAGAGAGACATCAACCATGAACTTCAGTTAAAGATAATGATCAGTGTTGGTTCCAAATATTTAAAATATTTGCTAAGAAAGAAGAGAGGTGATTAGCAGAGATTATTTTAAAATGTGTGTCATCGTTACACATTCAAATGGACTATATTTTAGGACAGTTTTAGATTTACAGGAAAATTGATCAAAAGGTATTCCCATACTAACACTCACACACACACTCACACATGCACACAGACTTCCCTCTGTTATTAACATCTTACGTTCACGCGTGCAGTACATTTGTTACAGCTCAGGGACCAATGCTGATCATTATCATTAACTGAAGTTCATGGTCGATGTCTCTCTTCTTCGTTTTTACCTGCTGTTCCTGTTCTGTTTCAGGATCCCGCCCAGGACACTGCCTTATGTGCAGTTGTCCTGTCTCCTGGGACTCCTCTCGGCTGTGACAGTTTCTTTAGAGTTTCCTTGGCTTTGCCCGTGTCGAGGAATCGTGATCAGAGATCATGTAGGATGGCCCTCTCTGGGAGTCGGATGTTTTTTCGCAATTACAATGGGAGTCATGGGTCTGGGAAGATGGAAGATGTCCTTTTGAGCGCAGCGTATCAAGAGTGCATACGATCAACAAGCCTTACTGCTGTTCATACTTCTCCCTGTGAAGTTACTCTTTCCCCTCTTTCTCTGCTGCCCCCTGAGGAAGGAAGTCGCTATGTGCAAATCCCGCCCCCTTTAAAGAGTGAAGAGTTCCGCTTCCTCCTTAATGATGGGGCATCTGCAGGATTGATTTACAAGTTTTCTGCATGGGAGATTTGGCTCTTCTCCTCATTTATTAATTCATTCAATTATGTAATACGCCAGGATGTGCTCATGGGTAACTTTTATACTTTGGGTTATAATCCAAGACTTTAATTGTGTTTCGCTCAAGTAGTTTCAGCTTTGACCACTGATCATCCCTTCCGTTAGCTCCTGTGCCCCGCTGGCATAAAGGCCATCAATGTTTTGACGGGTTTTGTTGTTTCATTTATTGAAAGGGCCATCTCCTTTTCTTCATCGAATCGCCTCTGCTTTTCTGTCAATGTTCGGTTGACTAGATATTTGCGTGGGTCTATTTCTGGGCTTTCTGTTCAGTACCATTGATCTGTTTGTCTAAGTCTCTCACCAACCCCACGGTGTCTTGATTACTGCGGCTTGATAGTAAGTCTTTGAGTTCAGTCGTGTCAGTCCTCCAGCGCTGATTCTCCTCCTCAGCATTGTGTGGGTGATGCGGAGTCTCTTGCTTTTTCTCATCAACTTTCCAATGCATTTGCCTGTATCCACAAAACGGCATGCTGGGACTTTTCCTGGGATTGTGTTGGCCCGCTGTATAGATCAAGTTAGCAAGAATGGACAATATGGAGTGTTCTGACAGGTAGTTTTTCTTACCAGATTTACGAGGGCGCAGTGCCCAAAAGAAGCTGCACGTATGTGACATGACAATGTGATACGTTTTGATGTCTGTATGCACTCCCGACACTGCCTCGACAATCCACGTAATGAGCAGTTATCACGCCACAGTCTCCTCATGTTTATAATCCCTCCCTTCTGACGCCCCCTCCCCAGAAATGGGTATGATGGCAGTTCCTCTACATTCGTTTGCATTGCCTACAGTTGGATGCAAGTGGAGTCATACAGCCTGTGTATGTTTGGTGGTTTTTGGTTGTTGGTTTTGGTCTGGGTTGTTTCTCCTGCTCAGAATAACTATTATGATTTGCATCGATGTGGTCACACATGTTCCTGGATTATTCCTTGCTGTTGCTGAACCATATCCCATTGTGTGCATGGACCACAATTTGTCTGTCTGTTCGGCTGTTAAAGGGCATTGACTGCACCCAGCTTTCAGCTCTCCCGGAGAGCTGCTGTGGACATTCATGGCCGGCCACATCGTTGGACAGACATCTGCTTTCATGTCTCCTGGGTGAGTACTTGGGAGTGGAACGATCTGACCATGTGACAAGCCTGCGGTTACCTTTTGTAGAGACTGCCACCGTGCTCATGAACACACCCGCGTGTCACAGCCCCTGGGCCCTGGGAGGGGTTCACAGGCCTCCGGGCTGGTCGCAGGCAGACGAGGGACGTGGGCGGCACCGGTTGGAACCGCTGGCCTCCGGGGTTGAGAAAGTTCAGGCCCAAGTCACATGCTTTCCCCCCTCCCCGCCGACCTAGCCTTCCCCGCCCTTGGTGGGGGGGGGGGTGTCAGTTATTGGTTAAGACAGAAGGGTTTTCTCTCGTGTGGTTCTGCCCCTTCCCTTCATGCCAATGGAGTCGGCATTTTGCCATCGATTCCAGGGTTTTCACGTTCGTTCTATTCTAGCTTCGGTGCCGTAGCATCTACAGTGTAGCTCCAAACACATGCTCTGGGGAAAGCCTTCAGATCACGCTCCCTGTTCCCGCGGAGCCCAGAGAGAGTGCGTTCCCCGCGCCCTCACCCCTGATGTCAGAGGGGACCTGGCTGGGCCTTTGCGGAGCGCAGGCTCGGCTCCCGCCCAGCCTCGCGCCGGAGCCGGCTCTCCCCACATCAGGCGTGCTCTTACACATCTGTCTGCGGCGTGATTTATTCCATTTTAAAATGAGGTTTTCAAACAACTCACTATCTTAATTTTAGCAGTTCAGCTCCTTTGTATGCTAACAATACCAAACATGCAAATGAGCTACCACTCTGCTTTCTAGCAAAAATGTTTCTGTGCAAACACTTGATTTTATAACGCACTTTGCAGCTTTCGCCTATAATTACTCGTTAAATCTATATTTGACTTTGCTCTAAGTGGCTGCACTGCATGGCGGTTTTCCTCGCCTCTCCCCGTGGCTGGTCCGTCTCCCCGCCGCCCATGAATCTGGCCAGATTTTAGATGGAAGGCAAACCCCGGGGACATGGCAAGAGTCAGGCTGCCGTTGCTCGCAGAGCCCCCAGAGGCACCTTGGGTCGGGGTCAGGCCATGCGTCTCTCATCTTCTTTGGAGCAGCAGATTAGCCCTGGTGTAGCCTTCTCCTGCTGACAGCGGAGCCGCCAGGGACGGGCCTCCTGCCTCTGCTGCATCCTGTCTCCCTCCCAGCACCCAGAACCGAGGGGCGGCGAGTGTATTCGTCCCATCCTGAGGCCAAGGTGAGGCCCATGGCCACGCTCCACAGCAGTGAGGGGTGAGGGGGGAGCATTCCTCCGATGGCGATGCGGGTGGTGAAGAGGGTGATTACTTCTCAGCCATCAGCTGACCTCCATGGGTACCAAGGCCCCCGTAGGCGAGCCTTAGGGCTAGAGGCGGTTCCTTCGCGCAGTGAGGATGGGGCGAGTGCCTGCTTTTCCCTGGTGCTGCGGGTGCACGAGAGATGGAAGCATTTGGACAACCAGCGGCAGGATCCACCTTCCAGTCTGGACGGAATAGGGCATTGGAGGCCAACGCCAACCCTCCCATCTCCCACAAGTGATGGGGCCTATCATGAATGCGATTTTGGAGCTCTCCTCCATTAGAAGACTGCAGAGCTGTGGGCGCAGACTTGGGGATGAAAGTCATATTTACTTAGAATAAGGAAAGAAACCGTGACAACATGCGAATTTTAGAAAACTAACACATTTGTTTCAGCCCCCAACACCCAGAAAAGTCGTAAGATTGTGACGGCGTGGCGTCCCGGGACACCTCTACGGGATTCTCCCCTGTGATTCTGGCTGTACACTCTGCCGCTTCCTACAATGATGGTTCTGTAATCTTTTTTTAAAAAAATAGCAGAAAGCCCTAACCAGTGTGGTTCAGTGGATAGAGCATCGGCCTGCGGACTGAAAGGTCCCAGGTTCGATTCCGGTCAAGGGCATGTACCTCAGTTGTAGGCACATCCCCAGTGGGAGGTGTGCAGGAGGCAGCTGATCGATGTTTCTCTCTCATCGATGTTTCTAACTCTCTATCCCTCTCCCTTTCTCTCTGTAAAAAAAATTAAAAAATAAAAAATATATTTTTAAAAAATAAAATAAAAATAACAGAAAGATAATTCGGTATAGATGATCAAAATAAAACGGACACTTAGGATGTGTAAAGCATGCAACTTCACCGAGAGTTCTGCTCATAAAGGATAGAGGTTTGTGCTCTTCAGATACAATATTTGTGATATATTATGTCTCCCGGCTCGCATATAAATTATGGTGGGCTTATAGCTACACTGTCAGTAAAACGCTGCGCTGTGTGGTGGGTTCTGACAGGAGCGCGCTCCTGTTTTGACTGGGAAGTAATGGGGCCAGAAATGCCTGCTCGTGCTGTGCCGTTCGGATGAATGGGGCATTGCTCCTGGCCTCTCTCCTCTTTCGTTCTCCTGATTCCGGGCCAGGTGCCACCAAACACGTTCCCGTCTCCACACACCATCCGTCTCTGCCCTTTCACGTCCCGTGTGGTGAGCCGGCCCGGGGAGGCGCAGCATCGACCCAGGATCCAAGAGGTCATGGGTTCGATCCCAGGTCAGGGCACATGCCCAGGTTGCAGGCCCCATCCCCACTGTGGGGCGTGCAGGAGGCAGGCGATCCATGATGCTTTTCTCTCGATGTTTCTGTCTCTCTCTCCCCTTTCTTCTCTCTAAAATTCAATTATAAAAAAATGACATTTTAAGAAATTTAAAAAAAAAAACTAAAAGTAAATAGAAGGGCCCCTGCCCACCCCACCTTGGCATCTGCAGGTGCCAGTGCAGGAGCCGGGATTGGGGGCGGGTTCCTGCCCAGCCCGAGAAGCTCCGCGGCCGGTGGAGGGGCATGACCCGCAGGCCTCCGCCAGCGCCCGGATCCATGCTCCAGACCCCCAGCCCCTGTAATTAGAGGTGCCAGGCCCCCCGAACGGCCCGGCGTCGCCGCGCGCAGCCAGGGTCCCCGTTATACAGGCCCTGGTCCCGCTCGGTTATTAACTATACTGTACGGAGCCTCATAAACACCTTTTTACACATACAGTGCAACCTTTCAATGCAACAATCAAATGCTGCTCAACAAATTACCGTCTCCCAGAAAAGGGGGCCCTGATTGCTTCCCAGAAAGAGGTGGGAGGAAACCTTAGGCAGAACCTGTCGGCAGCCTGAGGTTTGGGAACGCTGGCCGGCCTGCGGGTCCGGCCTCCAGCAGCGCCGGGGAAATCAGCCCCGATTCCTGCGAACCCAGCCAGGGGACAGATGCGACCGCAGGAAGGGTTTCACCAACCGGATCCAGTTTGCGGACGGGCCCAATGCGTTCAGGAAAGAGCAGCCCCGGCCCCCGTCTCATAGGAACTCCTCAGAGGGTGATGCGGGGCCCAGGACCTTGGAACCGGCTCCCGGGCAGCTGGCGGTCGAGCTGAGATCCCGTGTCTGGTTAACTTGCTCAGCACGGAGCTTGTCGTCTTGTAAAACCAAGGTTGGGTCCTTATCCCCAACACCTTCTCCCTCCCATATACTTTCTCTGATGCCCCCTCATCAAGCAAATGATGTCTGCTCTTATAAACATAGATCTTTTCAATTTCATAGGCCAGTAAAATTTACAGACCGAGGGTTGCAAACTTTTTATTTTGCCCGGTAAGGGCACTGGGGGGAGAAAATAAAAGCTAAAAAGACAGTGACCCCGGCAAGTGTGCAAGTTGCAATCGCCAGCTTCCGTGCGTACAAGGGAAAAATCATTGTTATCAGGAGAGAAGGGAATAGACATGAGAGAGGTAAGGAGAGGAGAAATTGCAGTGGCGGTCATCTGGGGGGGTGGGGGTGTACTCTGACGGCAGAGGGGGCCCCTGCCCCATCTCTGCCTGGCAGACCCCCTCTGATACACAACCCAAATAAAGCACAATGGGAAGGACAGAAACCCCAGGTCCTGACCGGGCGTGTCCTTCTCGGACCCAGACTTGCCTCTGGGTTTGGAGCTGGACTGAGGGATATGAGGGGAGAGGGTGAGGGTGGTGCCCTAAGGCAGCTCTCCCTGTGCCCGCCCCTCCCACATGCCCCCCCCCCACCCCAGGATGCTGTGCCCAGGGGTGTATCTGCCCAGAAATCAGCCAGTGGAAGGGGCGCAACCATTCTCAGCTTCAGTGCCTTCCTGTGGCCAGGGCCCTCCTCCGACCGAAAGCTCAGAATTGCTTTTCCTTGAGCTGCCGTCCCTCTGGCTTGGGTTTGGTTTCCATTCCCGGCGGATTGAGAGACGCGCCCGCCTGTGTAACCACACAGAGAATGTGGCAGGATCAGCGGTCCCCGGACGATGGAGAAGAAAAGGCTGCAACCCCGTGAATCGCCAGTCCCCCTCCCCTGTAACCCAGAACGTGAAACTAAACTCCTGACGATTTGCAGAAAAGGCTGCAACACTGCAGAAAGCCAAACCCCAGACAGTGGACAAAGACAAAGGTGGGAGCTAGCAAGCCTTCCTGGTGTTCGCAGGGTAGTTGTCCTAAGAGTCCAGGTCTTCCCAAGGTCAAGGAAATCTAAGCAGAGTCATCGAGGTTGGTTGTCTTCGTGGTGACCTGGGCTCACCTGCCTATAAGACATGTGGTTTAAAGGGGGAGGCGGATGGCTGGCTTGGGCCTCGGAAAGACCTGGGTGTGAACTCTGGCTGGGACCCGGAGCTGTGTGGCCTCCATTCCCTCTGCCGAGAAGCGCAGCAGTGACCGCACAGGGGTGCTGTGAGGTGGATAGAGTAAGGCGACGCGCAGGAAGTCGCCGGGCCAGTGTCTGGCATCCTGGGAAGCTCTGAGTAAATCCTTAGATGTTAACATGACATCTTCTAGACACTCCCCCAGGCTTCCTGGCAGTGGGTAAGAATGGGAGGACTTACACCAGGTGGACTGGGGCTCTTGGCGACTCCGTCTCCTGGACTCTAAAGCAAGTGAGAATGCATTGAGGTGGCGCCTATGGGGTGCTTCCCCCCTACTGCCCAGCACACAGTAGGTGTGCACGCAATGATGGCCATGACTGTGACTGTCAGTGGCAAGCTCAGCTCACTGTTGGCCGAATGTGGGTATGGGCAGGTCACATGGGAGGGCCCTTACTCTCATTTGCTGAATGAATGAATGAATGAATGAATGAATGAATGAATGAATGAAAGAAAATGAATGAAAGAAAGTGAATGAAAGTTCACGAATAAGATAATGAATGGAAGTAATGTGTCTGAGGCCTTCAGGGTTCTTGACTCAACCAATGGGATTGTCTCTCAGCACGGAGCTGAGGCGGGGAAGCCGGTGCAAAGATCGTAGGGAGATTCTCAAGGGAACGACTGTCTTGAAAAACCCAAGTTCCGCATTGCTTCTCCTAGAGCTGGAGGCCCCCCGTTTTGGGTTTGGTTTGGGTTTGGGGCAGATTGAGATATGTGCGCACTTCATCTCTGTAACCCCCAGAATACTTCGGGGAGACAGTGCCCCAGGATCAGTGCTCCCCAGTGACCAGGAAACACACACACACACACACACACACACACACACACACACACGTTACAACGTGGTGAATCACCACCTCCCCCGCTACACACACACACACCAGAATGCAAAGTTAAACCCATGATGATGTATAAACACGGGCTTACAACCTTCCAGAGAAACAAAGCAAACCCAACAAGGGATAAGAAGTCAAACCCAGCACGGGCAGGGCATCCCGGCGGCCGGCAGGCTTTCTGCCTCGCACCGGGGCTAAGCCACCGAGACAGCGGGAGCACTCTAATTGGAGCCGGGAGGAGGGACCGACCGGCCAGTCACTAGTAAAACCGAAAGCATTTATTTATTATTTAATTTGTTTGCCCAGGAGACTTCGCTCCTGATGGAAACATCTGGTTTTCATTGCAGCCCAACTTTTACCTAATTGTACAGCTGGGGAGATTAAGGCACGAGGGGTCACAGGCCGAGCCCAACCGGGACCCAGCCCCCTGTGAGAGGTCTGCTCCTGGCTTCAGGGGAGAGACCACACTCCTTGCCCCTGGTCCTCCGGCGGAGACCCATAAATACAAAAGGAATTACCCTTTCAAGTCCCCACTCTCCCTCCTGATTCTCATTAATGGTGGGGCTGGGATGGAGGGCAGAGGAGGGGGGACGGGGGAGATGGAAGAGGCAAGAGGAAGGGGCAGCAACCACAGAGCTCCCAGGCCACAGGAAGGGGTGGGGGTGCGGCCTGGACAGAAGCTGCTGGTCTGGGGGTCCTTTGTCACGGGCCGGCTCCTCTGACCCAGGGGGACTTGGTCCCGCATGGGAAGGGTCCGTTTTCCAGAGTGACAAGGCAGCAGTGGACATCAGCAGTGGCATCCGGAGGGGCCGGGATGGGGAAATAGTAAATCCTACCTGGAGTGGAAGCTGCCGCCCAGGGCCTGCGGGGATGTGCTTCACTAGGTTGGAGTCCCACCGTGACCATTGCCAGTGTGACCTTGGGCAAGTGGTTTGACCTCTCCGGGCCTCCGGCTCCTGTTCTCATGGGGCTCTTGGAAGGGCTGAGATCACTCATGTGCATTACCTAGCAGACATAGCTGATGCTTAGTAAGCTCTTTTATAAAAGATAGGAATAACAGGTCTAAAAAAAAAATCACTCGAGACACCACCCTTCATTCCGTGGCCATTTAACGAGATGAGCCGACGCTATGCATTTAAAGTGAATGGAGATGGAGACAGGAGTCTGAATTCTTCCTGTGTTCGGGCTGTCATTCGTCAGGCTTTGGGATAACTCTGTGTTTCTTCCCCCGATGCATTCTGGGATGGTGGAGTAGAAAGCACAGCTGTGAAGGGAGCCCATACCAGTGAAGATCCTCATGCTCCCAGCGGCAGCTCCCGGGCTTGTCTGCCTCTCGCTTTCCTTTGTCTACAAGACGAAGAGCTTTTGTTTCCAGGGTCAAATAGAGTCCTGAGTGCTACATCGTCTTGCAAAGGGATTCCTGAATACACGGCGAGCGCCAGCTCCAGGCTGAGCCCTGTGCAAAATGCCAGGGGTGCGTAGGGACCGGTCAAAGGTTTACGACATGGCGGATGGCATGTGTTCCAAGGCACACCCTGTATAGCGCTGAGAGAAGGCGTGTCAGCTGACCACACCTCTCCCCTTGTCCCATAATGTGTGGCGGGCCGGATAACCGGGATTCATCGCTGCCGTACTTCTCAAAGCGTGGAAATCGCTCCTGTAGACTGGGGGTGGTGAAAGGAGATAATGAGTTTTTCATTTCCCTTGTGGAGCTCACAGAGGAGAGCAGTTTTCTTCTTCTTTTTTTTTCCCCAAGGAGAGGAAGAGAGAGGAAGGGAAAGATAGAGACATCAGTGATGAGAGAGAATCTTCAATCAGCTCTCCTCCTACATATCCTCTACTGGGCACTGAGCCGATGTGTCCTGACCGGGAATCAAACCATGACCTCCTGTTTCCTGGGTTGACCTTCAACCACTGAGCCACACCAGCCAGACAGTAGAGCAATCTTTACCTAAAAAGGGGGGGGGGGTGGCCACTTGCTGTCCTAGGCAACGGGATGCCATTGGCCTTGACCAGAGCACCAGCAAAGGAAGCTCTCTCTCTCTCTTTGCTGGCAGGCCTCAGCCCCCAAACCAGACATCCCAACACGAAGACATTTTAGTTCCCTTTAACCGAGAAAGTAGAAAGCTGCCTGGCGCTTCCCTTTCCAAGTCACGACTTGCGTCTTCATCTGATAAGCAGTCAAAATGCTGAAGATGGCCCTGGAAGGCTTGATGGTGGAGTCATGATCCTCTGAGGGGGTCTTCCCAGGGGCTTTTTTCTCATTGCACCCTCACCCCTTCTCCAGCCTGTACCAGCCCTTCACCCGGACCAGGAACAAGCAACAGAATTGTCCACCACATTACAGACCTGGATCCAAGTCAGCCTCCAGAAGGCAGCACGCGGACAGTTCTCCTTTCCCAACACATTGTGCCGCATAGCAGAGGATTTGCCGCCAAGTCCAATTCCCACGTTTTGGGAGTTTGATCTAATTCCCATGAGCTCACCTGAGCTCTACGTCAATGCCTAAGAGGAAAGCAGCATCTCAGGATGGCCAGGGGGGAGACTGGGACTTCTCCTCCCTCCTTACCTTAAGCGATGACCACGGCTGAGGGAGAGGCCCAGTCCTAAATA
>PVJC01029235.1:0-22030 GCA_004026665.1 Murina feae
AGCCTGCAAACAGCCATCAGCCCCTCACCCAGTCTGGCCAGGTACCCCAGTAGGGACCCAAAACCTGAAGGGACTGTGGGCTGTCTGAAAGCCTGAAAACGGCCCTCAGGCCTGCACCCAGGCTGGCCACACCCCAGTGAGGTGAGGGACCCCACTGCAGGGCTTGGCCAGCCTGCAAACAGCCATCAGCCCCTCACCCAGGCTGGCCAGGTACCCCAGTAGGGACCCAAAACCTGAAGGGACTGTGGGCAGCTTGAAAACGCCCCTCAGCTCCTCACCCAGGCTGCTCAGGCACCCCAGTAGGGACCCAAAACCTGAAGGGGCTGTGGGCAGCCTGAAAACAACCCTCAGCCCGTCACTCAGGCTGCCCACACCCCAATGGGGCGAGGGTCCACACTGAGGGACTTGGCAAGCCTGCAAATAGCCATCAGCCCCTCACCTAGGCTGACCAGGCATGCCAGCAGGTGGACATCCCCAGAGGGATCCCAGACTGTGAGAGGGCACAGGCCGGGCTGAGGGACCTCCCGAGTGCACCGGGCCCCTAGTCTCTAGATAAAATAAAACTTCTTCATTTTCAAAGTAGAATTTTATGTGTCCATAGTTAAGCCACAATTAAGGAAATCATCTCTGAACTAATTTTGGATGTGTCTCTTCACTTTGTGCATGAAACTACTACAGATTTAATATCAACATTCATCATCTAGTCAGAACCTGCACATGTTCTTTAAACCAATCAAATATGGGATCCTCAACATTTTCTATGTCAATAAAATTAGGTGTGGAATTAGCAGATTCAATGAAGACCTGTTTTTTCCCTGTCACACTGGATGTCTAGATGCTATTTGGATTGGGTTTGGAAGATAGACGTTTCTTGGCCTGAGTCTTTAAACAGCAGAGATGTAGAGATAGAACTAGATTGCTGAGATGCTGGCTAGTGACTGCAAAGCACTGCCACTTGCCTTAGTGGTGGTACCTAATGGATTTGGAGTAAGGTTTTGTGGGAGGGATTACTGGAAGGTGATACAGCAATTGTTTGATTTGAATAAATCAGCGTGGGTAGGAGCAACATCAGAAGCAGCAGTCCCAGTTGGAGCCTGGCTATATCATTTTGCCCATGTCCTCTTTGTCAGTGTGTGGCTGCATCTCACTTTGGATGTGGAGTGGGTAGGGAACCTGTGGCTCCAGGCAGGAGCAGGCAAGGAGCAGGCAAGGTTTAATATCTGATGTTTTGAAGTGAACAGAGTTACCAGTTTTCAACATTGGATCACTCTTTTTTAAACTATATTGTGATCTGATTTTGTTATATATCAAAAGCATCAAATTTTTGTTTATTTTTGTACCATTTATATAGTTTGAATTTCTAAACTTGGATTCTGCAATAAATTATCTATCTGTTCCCTCGTTCCTCCTATATTTAGTAGTTTCTTCCAATATGGAGATACATTAGTCAGAGACTTCCTTACAGCAGTAATGCTAACTTTTCAGCCCAAAGGGTAAGTCTCTGACTAAGGCAAAAGGTTATTTACACATTTTTGTTACTTGAGAAATGTAGATGAAGAAAGAGGAGAGCTGTTAAATTACAAAATACTTAATAATTTCCAAATGGTTAAGAAGTTAGTGATTGGGAGCCAAAATGTTGATTTAGGGTTAAAAGTAAGTTAACTTTTTGTAGTTAGAAACCCATAATTTAATATCATTCTGTTTAATTTGACTATTAGAATAATGCTATTTCTCAATATAGATTTTGGTCATACTTTAAAATCATCTCATTCTCAAAGGGCGTTAATATGCTATTTTAGTGTTAATTTTTCTCATATTGTAACTGAGAAAAGCAAGATTGAAATCACTCTGAATAGTGTATTTAATAAAGGAGAGGAATAAGCATATTAATAATTATAAGAAGTAATTCTAGAAGGATACACATGACATTAATACAAGTGATAACTTTCATGGGAGAAGAAGAAATGAAATGAATGGAAGCAAGAGTAAAGATGAAATTATTTTCTAAATATCATTTATTATTGAAAAATCAATAATAGCAATTAAAAGTGGAGGTGGAGTAAGTGCAAGCTCACAGACATGCTCCCAGGACCAATTTGTGATTACAACTAAAATTTAAAAAAAACAAACCCACCCTGAATAATCAGCTGAAGACTAGCTGGAGACAACCCTGATAGCAAAGGCCAGAAAGTGGGACCACATAGAGACTGGTAGGAAGGAGGTGTGAAATGGCTGGCCAGACTTCCACAGCAATCGCTGAAATTCTGGAGAGACATCTCAGTTGTAGGGAGTTGTCACTGAGGACTCTCTGGTCTAATCCCCAAGTTATCCCTCTACCTCCCAGCAGAGAGCACCAGAATTGAAAAAGGTGCCCTCATAACATCTGGCTGTGAAAACCGGCAGGATTGCTGTCTGCCAGGGAGAGATGGCTGGAAGTGCAAACACTCTCTTAAAGGGCCAATGCATAATACTCACCTTGGGCTCTGGCAGAAGGAGGACAAAGTGACCTGGAATTGTATAAGCCAGGGTTGGGGGATCTGGGGTTAGAACTTGGAAGGCAGACACCCCAGTTTCCTGTGCTGAGTCATTCCCTCGTGCTACAGAGGGTATCTATCTCAGGCAAACCTTTGCTATTCTGCAGTTTGGGCCTGTGAGGAATACAGTTGACCACACTACTGGAAAAATCCCTTGCTCCACCCTGTGGAGTTTCTGAGACTAAGAATAACAATTAGCCTCCAGGCAGAAACAATTGCCCCAACCTATTGAAAAACCTCTCATTGAACCAGGGGACAACTGATTGAGGCTACTCCAGACTGAATCAAATCAGTCTGCAGCCAGAGGCAGGTCTCTGGGAGCTTTGAATCTTTGCCAGATCTAATTAGTCAGAAACAGCAGTTTAGGTCCCCA
Source organism: Murina feae (assembly GCA_004026665.1). NCBI lineage: Eukaryota > Metazoa > Chordata > Mammalia > Chiroptera > Vespertilionidae > Murina > Murina feae. Next base: position 2,908 of record PVJC01029235.1, read on the forward strand.
CCAAAGAAACCATCCTGGTCTGCTCAGGGAGGCAAAAGCCAGTGGGACACCAAGTGCCTGCAGCTGACACTTGTAGGATCAGCTTCATGGAGGAAGGGAGTACAGCTCAGAACAGTGTCAATCAAAGTATGAGACACAAGGTGGATTCTGACCACTGGACTGCTAGGGGATTCAACCTCTCAGACCTCAATCAGGTCACCCAGGGCCAGAAAGAGAAAGGGACTCACAATCAGCTGCACTAGAGGAGCTTCCAGGAAGCCCAGGATAGACATACCAAGGGGTCAAATTCAACATTAGAGCAAAATCCAACAAGCCCCACAAATAGCAGACCCAAAGCACTCATATAACAGCTGGCATGACCACATTGGGATTGAATCTCACTGGCAGCAAGTCAGAAGGTAGATCCTTCCTACAAAGGGGATATCAACACTCAAGTCCCAATTATAATAGCAGAGCACAAACAGTGCACATAAAGATCATTCCTAAAGCATCCAGCTCAGCTGGACAAAGATACTACACCACTGAACCCCTCAAGACACTTTCTACATAAGGCCATTCCACAAAGACTGGGAGGCATAACAATTCTATTTAATACATAGAAGCAAATACAAAGAGACAGATAAAATGAGGAGTCAAAGAAAAAAAACTCAAATAAGAGAAAAGAAGGAATTTCCAGAAAAAGAACTAAATGAGATGGAGGCAAGCAACCTATCAGACATAGAGTTCAAAGCAATGGTTACATAGATGTTTAAGGAACTTAGTATAAATTAAAATAGCATGAAAAGGGAAATCAAATCCATGAACAAGAACCAGACAGAAATGAAGAATAATATATCTGACACCAAAGAACACCCTGGAAGGGATTAAAAGTAGACTGGATTAAGCAGAGGATTGAATCAGCAATTTGGAAGACAAGGTAGAAATAAATACCCAACTGGAGCAGCAAATAGGAAAAAGAATTAGAAAGCAGGAAAATAGCTTAAGGCTGTGCTGGGACAACATGAAATGTAATGACATCCTCATTGTGGGAATACCAGGAAGGGAAGAGGGTGAGCAAGGAACAGAGAAGCTATTTAAAGAAACAGTAACAGAAAACTTTCCCAACCTGGTGAAGGAAAATGTCACACAAGTTCAGGAGGCACCGAGAGTTGTAATCAAGATGAACCCAAAGAGACCCACAAATATATACATCATAATTAAAATGGCAAATATTGAAGACAAAGAAAGAATCTTAAATTTAGCACGAGAGAGACAGAAAATTACCCAAAAAGGAAATCCCATTAAAATGTCAGCTGACTTCAATAGAAATACTTCAGGCCTGAAGGGAGTAGCATAAAATATACAAAGTAATGAAAAGCAAGGCCCTAAATCCAAGACTATTGTAGCCAGTGAGAATATCATTTAAAATTGAAGGTGAAATAAAAAGCTTTCCAGACAAAAGGAAGGTTAAAAGGAGTACATTACCACCAATGCAAGAAATGTTACAGGGCCTGCTTTAAGAAAAAGAAAAAGAGAGAGAGAGAGAGCATCATAGGCATAAAGAAAATGAAAATGCCAACAAATAAATACTTATAGTAATAACCTTAGCTCTAGCTGGTATGTCTCAATGGATAATGTTTTGGCCTGGGGACTGAAGGGTCCCAGGTTCCATTCTGGTCAAAAGCACATCCCTGGGTTGTGGGCTTGATCTCCAGTAGGGGGTATCCAGGAGGCAGCCAATCAATGATCCTCTTGCATTATTTATGTTTCTATCTCTCTCTCCCTCTCCCTTCCTCTCTGAGTCAATGAAAATATATTTAAAAAATAATAATGATAACAACCTTAAATGTAAATGGATTAAATGCTCCAGTCAAAACACATAAGGTGACTGAATAGGTAAGAAATCATGACCCATATATATGCTGTCTAAAAGAGACATACCTGAAAACAAAAGATACACACAGACTGAGAGTGATGAGATGGAAAATATACATTTCATGCAAATGGAAAGGAAACAAAAGCTGGAGTAGCAATACTCATATAGGGCAAAATATACTCCAAAACAAAGGCCATAATAAGAGACAAAGAAGGCCACTTCATAATATTAAATGGAATGATACAATAAGAAAATATAACCCTTGAAAACATATATGCACTCAATATTGGAGTATCCAAGTACATAAAAAACCTCTTGATGGACTTTAAGGAAGATATCAACAGCCATACAGTCATAGTAGGGACTTTAGCACCCACTGACATTACTGGATAGATCTTCAGACAAAAAAATGAACAAAAAAAACAGAGGCCTTAAATGACACATTAGGTCAGATGGATCTAACTGATATTTCCAAACATTTCACCTCAAAGCAACAGAAAATACATTCTTCTCCAGGTCATATGAAACATTCTCAAAGATAGACGACATGTTAGGGCACAAAACAAATCTATACAAATTCAAGAAGATTGATATGATACCAAGCATTTTCTCTGATCACAATGGCATGATTTAGAAATCAGCTAAAATTAAAAAAAAAAAAACTCAAAAATGCTCAAATACATGGAAGCTAAATAGCATGTTATTAAACAATGATTGGGTTACCAATGACATCAAGCAAGAAATTTAAAACTTCCTAGAAACAAATGAAAATGAACACACAGCTACCCAAAACCTATGGGATAAGCAATGCAAAGAGGTAAGTTGATAGCACTACAAGCCTATCTCAAGAAATGAGAAAAAAGACTAATAAACTATCTAACCCTACAACTAAATGACTTAGAGAACAGCAGGAAAAGCCTATAGGAAGTAGAAGGAAGGAAATAATAAAGATGAGAGTGGAAATAAATGACATATAGCCTTTAAAAAGTTTGATCAATGAACCCCAAAACTGATTCTTTGAAAAGATAAACAAGATTGATGAACCCCTACCCAAACTCATCAAGAAACAAAAAGAGAGGACCCAAATAAACAAAATAAGAAATGAAAGAAGCAATATAACAATGGATACCACAGAAATACAAAAGGTTGTAAGCAAATACTATTAATAATATATGCCAACAAACTGGGCTAAAAGATCATATTACTAGAAACATACAGTCTTCCAAATCTCAATTAGGAAGAATCAGAAAACCTGAATAGACCAATAAGAACTGATGAAATTGAAGCAATAATTAAAAGACTTCCAGCAAATAGAAGTCTTGGACTGCATGGATTTACAGGTGAATTTTACCAAACATTCAAAGAAGAATCAACACCTATTCTCCTCAAACTATTCCTAAAAATTCAAGAAGAAGGAACACTTCCAAGTTCTTTTTAAGAAGCCAGCATTATCCTCATTCCAAAACCAGATAAAGAAACTACAAAAAAATTACAGGCAATTTCCCTGATGAACACAGATGCTACAATCCTAAACTAAATATTAGCAAATCGGATCCAGCAATTTATGAAAAAGATCATACACCATGATCAAGTGAGATTTATTTGAGAGATGCAAGACTTGTACAATATTCACAAATCAATAAACACCAGAGGCACGAGACACAAAAATTTGTGCACTCGGGAGTGGGGGGGAATCCCTCAGCCTGACCTGTGCCTTCTAGCAATCTGGGACACCTCAGGAGATGTCCACCTGCCGGCTTAGGCCTGCTCCCCGGGGGATTGGGCCTAAGCTGGCAGCCAGACATCCTTCTGGCAGCCCGGGGGCCCTCGGGGGATGTCCACTTGCCAGCAGGAAGCAGGCCTAAGCTGCAGTTGGACATCCTTAGCTCTGCTGAGGAGGCAGGAAAGGCTCCTGCCACCACTGCTGTGCTGGCAGCTGGCAGCTTGGCTTGTGACAGAGCAGCGCTCCCCCTGTGGGAGCGCATTGACCACCAGGGGGCAGCTCTTGCATTGAGCATCTGCCCCCTGGTGGTCAGTGTGTGTCATGGTGACCATTTCCAGTGGTTCTGCTGTTAGGGTCAATTTGCATATTACTCTTTTATTATATAGGATAGAGGCCTGGTGCAGGCTGGTTTGTCCTGAAGGATGTCCAGCATCAGGGTGGGGGTCCCGCTGGGGTGCCTGGCCAGCCTGGGTGAGGGGATGATGGCTTTTTGCAGACTGGCCACAGCCCCTTCAAGGTGGGTGTCCCCAACTGGAGTGTCTGGCCAGTTTGTGTGAGGGGTTAAGGGCCATGTTCAGGCTGGCCATATCCTCTTCAGCAAGGGGGGTCCTGCTGGAGTACCTGGCCAGCCTGGGTGATGGGCTGTTGGCTGTTTGCAGGCTGGCCACATCCCTTTCAGGCAGGGGATTGCTGCTAGGGTACCTGGCCACCCTGGTTGAGTGGTTGATGGCTGTTTGCAGCAAGGCTGACTGGAGTTTATTTAACTTCTTTTTTTAAAATTTTGTTTTATCACTTTAAGTATTACAAAGAGGGTTAAATAAGTTTCCATTTTTTCCCCTTGACCTTCCCCCGTCCTCCCCTACCCCCCCCCCAGTGTCTTGTGTCCATTGATTATACCTATATGCATGCACATAAGTCCTTCAGTTGATCGATTAACTCATCCCCAACCCTCCTGACCCTTCCAGCTATAGTTTGACAGTCTCTTCAATGCTGTTCTGCCTCTGTATCTGTTTATGTTCATCAATTCATACTGGTCTTTATTATCCATAAATAAGTGATATCATGTGGTATTTTTCTTTAATTGACTGGCTTATTTCACTTAGCATAATGCTCTCCAGCTCCATCCATGCTGCTGCAAATGGTGGGAATCCCTTCGTTTTTACCGCAGCATAGTATTCCATTGTGTAGATGTACCACAGCTTTCTAATCCATTCATCTGCTGATGGGCACTTAGGCTGTTTCCAAATTGTAGCTATGGTAAATTGTGCTGCTATGAACATAGGGATGCATATATCCTTTCTGATTGGTGTTTCTGGTTTCTTGGGATATATTCCTAGAAGTGGGATTGCAGGGTCAAATGGGAGTTCCATTTTTAATTTTTTGAGGAAACTCCATACTATCCTCCATAGTGGCTGTACTAATCTGAATTCCCACCAGCAGTTCAGGAGAGATCCTTTTTTTCCGCATCCTCTCCAGCACTTGTCGTTTGTTGATTTGTTGATGACAGCCATTCTTACAGGTGTCAGATGATACCTCATTGTTGTTTTGATTTGCATCTCTTGGATGAGTAGTGACTTTGAGCATGTTTTCATATGCCTTTTGGCTTTCTAAATGTCCTCTTTTGAAAAGTGTCTATTTAGGTCCTTTGTCCATTTTTTGATTGGATTGTTTATCTTCCTTTTGTTAAGTTGTATGAGTTCCTTATAAATGGTGGAGAGTAAACCTTTATCGGTGATAACATTGGCAAATATGTTCTCCCATGTAGTGGGTTTTCTTGTTGTTTTGTTGATGGTTTCTTTTGCTGTGAAGAAGCTTTTTATTTTGAAGTAGTCCCATTTGTTTATCTTCTCTTTAGTTTCCAATGCCCTAGGAGCTGTATCGGTGAAAAAATTGCTTCGGCTTATGTCTGAGATTTTGTTGCCTTTAAATTCTTCTAGTATTTTTATGGTTTCCCATCTTACATTTAAGTCTTTTATCCATTTTGAGTTTATTTTTGTGTATGGTGTAAGTTGATGGTCTAGTTTCATTTTTTGCATATATCTGTCCAATTTTTCCAACACCATTTATTGAAGAGACTGTCTCGACTCCATTGTATGTTCTTGCCTCCTTTGTCAAATATTAATTGAGCATATTGGTTTGGGTCAATTTCTGGGTTCTCTATTCTATTGCATTGATCTATATGTCTGTTCTTGCGCCAGTACCAGGCAATTTTGAGCTCTGTGGCTTTGTAATATAGCTTGATATCTGGTATGGAGATCTCACCTACTTTGTTCTTTCTAAGGATCACTGCAGCTATTCAGGGTCTTTTTTTATTTCAGATGAATTTTTGGAGATTTTGTGTTAGGTCTGTGAACTATGCCGTTGGTATTTTAATGGGAAGTGCACTGAATTTATAGATTGCTTTGGGTAGTATGGACATTTTAATGATGTTGAGTCTACCAATCCATGAACATGTTATGTTCTTCCATCTGTTTATGTCTTCCTCTATCTCTTTTTTCAACATCCTGTAGTTTTCTGAATAGAGCTCTTTTACCTCTTTAGTTAAGTTTATTCCTAGATATCTTAATTTTTGTGGTATGATGGTAAATGGGATTGCTTCTGTAGTCTCTCTTTCTATAAGTTCACTATTAGTGTATAGAAATGCCATAGATTTCTTAGCATTAATTTTGTATCCTGCTATATTGCTGAATTCATTTATTAAGTCTAATAGTTTTTTAATGGAGTCTTTAGGGTTTTTTATGCACAATATCATGTCATCTGCAAATAAGGACAGTTTTACTTCTTCTTTTCCAATTTGGATGCCTTTTATTTCTTCTCCCTGTCTAATTGCAATGGCTAATACTTCCAGTACTATGTCAAACAGGAGTGGTGAGAGTGGGCATCCCTGTCTTGTTCCCGTTCTAAGGGGAAATGGTTTTAGTTTTTGCCCATTGAGTATGATGTTGGCTGTGGGTTTGTCATATATGACTTTTATTATGTTGAGGTATGATCCTCCTATTCCCACCATGCTGAGAGTTTTTATCAAAAATGGGTGTTGGATTTTATCAAATGCTTTTTCTGCATCAATTGATATGACTATGTGATTTTTGTCTTTCAATTTGTTTATATGATGTATTACGTTTATTGATTTGCGGATTTTGTACCATCCTTGCATCCCTGGGATAAATCCTACTTGGTCATGGTGTATGATCTTTCTGATGTACTGCTGGATCTGATTTGCTAGGATTTTGTTGAGGATTTTGGCATCTATGTTCATGAGGGATATTGGCCTAAAATTCTCTTTCATTGTGTTGTCTTTATCTAGTTTTTGGTATTAAGGTAATGCTAGCTTCATAGAATGAGCTTGGAAGTGCTCCTTCCTCTTGAAATTTTAGGAGTAGTCTCAGGAGGACAGGTTTTAGTTCTTCCTTGAATGTTTGGTAGAACTCCCCTGTGAAGCCATCTGGCCCTGGTTTTTATTTGCTGGAAGCTTTTTTGATTACTGCTTCAATTTCTTTCACAATTATTGGCCTATTAAAATTTTTAAATTCTTCCTGATTGAGTTTTGGTATGTTGTATTTTTCTAGGAATATGTCCATTTCCTCAAGGTTGTCTAGTTTGTTGGAGTAGAGTTGTTCATAGTAATTTTTCACAATCTTTTGTATTTCTGTGGGGTCTGTTGTTATTTCACCTCTATCATTTCTGATTGTTTATTTGGGTCCTTTCTCTTTGTTTTTTGGTGACCCTGGCTAGAGGTTCATCAACCTTGTTTAACCTTTCAAAGAACCAGCTCTTGGTTTCATTGATCTTTTGTTTTATTATTATTATTATTTTTTGGTCTGTATGTCATTGATTTCTGCTCTAATCTTTATTATTTCCTTTTTTCTGCTCACTCTGGGCTTTTCTTGTTGCTCTCTTTCTAATTTTTTGAGTTGTAAAATTAGATGATTTACTACCATTTTTTCTTGTTTTTTGAGGTAGATCTGCAGAGCTATAAATTTCCCTCTCAGGATTGCTTTCATTGTGTCCCATAGGTTTTGGATTGTAGTGTTTTCATTGTCATTAGTTTCCAGAATGTTTTTAATTTCTTCTTTTATCTCATTGGTAACTCAATCAATATTTAATAACATGCTCTTCAGCTTCCAAGAGTTTGGATGTTTTGGGTTGTTTTTATTGTAGTTTATTTCTAATATTATGCCATTGTGATCTGAGAAGATGCTTGATATGATTTCAATCTTCTTGAATTTGGGGAGACTTTGCTTGTGACCCAATATATGGTCTATTTTTGAAAATGTCCCATGTGCACTTGAGAAAAATGTATATTCTGCAGCTTTGAGGTGAAATATTCTGAAGATGTCAATTAAGTCCATCAGATCTAGTGAGTCATTTAGGATTGCCGTTTCTTTGTTGATTTTTTGTGTAGAGGATTTATCCATTTATGTCAGAGGTGTATTAAAGTCTCCTACTATGATTGTATTGTTGTCTATCTCTGCCTTGATATCTTCCAGGAGTTTTTTTATGTATGTGGGTGCTCCTGAATTGGCTGTGTATATGTTTATCAGGGTTATGTCCTCTTGTTGTATCGATCCCTTTAGTATTATGAAGTGGCCTTCCATATCTCTTGTTATGGCTTTCACTTCGAGATCTATTTTGTCCGATATAAGTATAGCTACCCCAGCTTTTTTTTTTATTTCCATTTGCCTGAAAGATATTTTTCCATCCCTTCACTTTTAGTCTGTGTGAATCCCTTATTCTGAGGTGAGTCTCTTGTAAACAACAGATATATGGGTCATTTTTTTTATCCATTCAGCCATTCAGTGTCTTTTGATTGGAGCATTTAGTCCATTTACATTTAAAGTTATTATTGAAAGGTACTTGTTTGGGGTCATTTCTTTTTTGTGCCGGTGTTCTTTCTTACCTTTTTATTTCATCTTTTTACACCAGCCCCTTTAGCATTTCTTGCATTGCTGGCTTTGTGGCGATAAAATCCCTTAGCCTTTTTTTGTCTGTGAAGCTTCTTATTTCCCCTTCATTTTTGAATGATAGCCTTGCTGGATAGAGTAATCTTGGATTCAGTCCCTTGTTTTGCATCACTTTGTGATTTCCATCCATTCTCTTCTGGCCTGATGTGTTTCTGTTGAGAAGTCATTTGATAATCTAATGGGAGCTCCCTTGTATATAACTTTCTGTCTCTGTCTTGCAGCCTTTAAGATTTTCTCTTTGTCCTGAACATTTGCCATGGTAATTATGATGTGTCTCGGGGTGTGTATTTTTGGATTCAGCTTGTTTGGGAGTCTCTGTGACTGTGTGATTTTTTTCTTCCCCACCTCCGGGAAATTTTCAGAGATTATTGCTTCAAATACATTTTCTAATCCTTATTCCTCTTCCTGTTGTTCTGGCACCCCTATTATTCGCATGTTGCTTCGTTTCATGTTATCCCATAGCTCCCTTAGGCTCTTCTCCTGTCTTTTGATTTTTTTCTCTAATTGCAGTTCAGTTTGGGTGTGTTTTTCTTCTCTGTCTTCTAATTCGCTAATTCGGTCCTCCGCTTCTCCTAGTCTATTTATTGTTGAAACTTTCCATGGTATTCTTTATGGCAGCTGTATCACCCTTCATTTCTTCTTGATTCTTGCATAAGTTATTCATTTTTTCATCCATTTCTTCTTGATTCTTACATAAGTTGTTGATTTTTTCCTCCATCCGGTTTATGCACTCCAGGACCCCCATTTGGAATTTTTTTTCCAACATATTGCATGCCTCTGTTTCACTTAGCTGCTTTTCTGGTGATTCCTCCTTTTCTTTTCTTTATGGGTTTCTTTGTCTACCCATTGTTTGGTCTCACCGACTGATCTAGATGTCTAGTTGTGCAGGGGCTGCTCTTTGGGTGGTGATGGTTTCTCGGGCTGCAGTTACTCCTCAAGGTGGCTGGTCCTCAGATGACAGTGGCTCCTCTGGTGGGTGCTGTTAGCAGGTGTGGTGTCTCTGGTTGGTAATGGAAGCCTCTCACACAGCTTCCTCGTGGACGGAGTGGGAGTGGGAGGTGGGGGTGGTGTCCCTGAGCTCAACCTGCACCCTTTCTAATCTGGGACCTCTTGAGGGCCGTTGGACATCCCTTTCACAATCCAGGACTGCTGGCTCCTGACCTCTTGCCTGCTGATTGCCCCAACCACTCCCCTGCCAGCCTGATCAATGCCTAACTGCTCCTATCTTCCTTTCCCCTGCAAGGATGGTCTCTCCCAACTGTCCTCCCTTGCAGGCCTGGGTCCTCCCCCAACTGTCCCCCTCTGCCAGCCTGTTCCACCCCAACTATCTTCTCCTGAAGGCCTGGGTCCCCCCCAACTGTCCTCCTCTGCAGGCCTGGGTCCCCCCCAACTGTCCTCCCCTGCAGGCCTGGGTCCCCCCCCCAACTGTCCTTCCCTGCAGGCCTGGGTCTTCCCAACTGCCCTCCTCTGCCAGCCTGGTCCCCCCCAACTGTCCTCACCTGCAGGCCTGGGTCCCCCCAAACTGTACTCCCCTGCAGGCCTGGACCCCCCGCCAACTGTCCTCCCTTGTTAGCTATCTTGTGGCGGCCATATTTGACCACATGGGGACAGCAATCTTTGACCACATGAGGGAAACCATCTTGGGATGGTCAATTTGCATATTACTCTTTTATTAAATAGGATAGTTTTCAAGTGACAGTTCTGTTGTACATCATCTGTATATTATATTGGGTGTTCACCACCCAGAGTCTCACCTTTACACTCTTCTTCCTCCCCCCACCCTCCTTTCCCTCTGGTAAACCTTAATTTATTTTTAATTTATCCTCTCAAACCAAACTTTTCAGGAATAAGATAAAACACTTATACTAACATTGGCTTCTTTTTGTCATGATAAATTTTCCACCTGCTTACTCTTTTCACTTTTCTCCTATTCCCAATCTTCTCTCCAGCCTCATTTGGATGTTGGGGGACAGAAAAATAGAGCAGACCTATTTCTTTTTTCAAGGATTACCACTGTGACCATAATAAATTCTTTGAAATTTAACCCTAAAAGGTGTTTTTGTTTGTTTTTATTTAAATTTTTTATTGTTGATACTATTGCAGAGATCTCCCATTTTCTCCCCTTTGCCCACCTACACCCACTCTTCATTGGCCATCACGCCACTATTGTTTGTCTCTCTGGGCAATGCATGTATTATCTTTAATCCCTTCACCTTCCTTTGTCTGGTCCCCCTCAACCTCTTCCCCTCTGACATTTGTAAGTCTGTTCAGTGTATCCATGCCTCTGGTTCTGTTTTGTTCATCAGTTTATGTTGTTCATTATATTCCACATATTAGTGAGATAATATGGTATTTGTCTTTCTCTGACTGGCTTATTTCACGTAGCATAATAATTTCTAGGTCCATACATGATGTTGCAAAAGTTAAGTGCTTCTTTTTTACAGACATGTAGTATTCCATTGTGTTCACATACCACTGCCTTTTTTATCCACTCATCTATTGCCGGGCACTCAGCCTATTTTCAGATCTGGCTATTGTAAATAACTCTATTATGAATGTAGGGGTTCATATAATCATTTTGATTGGTGATTAGGGATTGTTAGGATATATACTGAGGAGTGGGATCTTTGGATCAAAAGGCAGTTCCATTTTTTATTTTTTCAGGAAACTCCATGCTGTTTGCACAGTGGCTGCATCAGTCTGTATTTTCACCAACAGTGATAAGCATTCATTTTCTCCACATCCTCACCAATACTTGTTGTTTGTTGATTTATTGATGATAGCCAGTCTGACAGGTGTGAGGTAATAGCTCATTGTGGTGTTAACTTGCATTGCTCTGATGATTAGTGACACTTAGCATCTTTCCATATATCTATTGGTCATTTGTACATCCTCTTTGTAGAAGTGTCTATTCAATGTTCTTTGCCCATTTTTAAATTGGATTATCTTTTTGGTGTTGAGTTGTATAAGTTCTTTATATATTTTGGAGATTAACCTGGAATTAAATGAATCATTGGTGAATATGTTTGCCCATACAATGGTTTCTCTTTTCATTTTGTTGATGGTTTCTTTTGCTCTACAGAAGCTTTTGCAAAATATATTTTTATTGAGAGGAAGGGAAAGGGAGAGAGATAGAAACATCAACGATGAGAGAAAACCACTGATTCCTGCATGCCCCTCATTAGGGATCTGGCCTACAATCTGGGCATGTGCCCCAACTGGGAATTGATTGAAATGTAACCTCCTGGTCCATAGGTTGATGCTCAACCATGGAGCCACACTGGTCAGGCTGTGCAAAAGTTTTTTAGTTTGATATAGTGCCATTTGTTTATTTTTTTCCGATTTCTCTTGCCCTCAGAAACATATCAGCAAAAATATTGCCCTGAGAGATGTCTGAGATTTTATTGCCTGTTTTCTTCTAGGATTTTTATGGCTTTGTGCCTTACATTTAAGTCTTTTATAGATTTTGAGTTTATTCTTGTGTTTGGTGTAAGTTGATGGTCTAGCTTCATTTTTTGCAGGTCGCTGTCCCTTTTTTTCTGGCAATATTTCTTGAAGAGACTATTTTTACTCCATTTTATGATCTTGCCTCCTTTGTCAAATATTAATTGGCCATAAAGACGAGGATTGATTCTTGAGAACTCTGTTCTGTTTCACTGATCTTTATTTCAGTTCTTGTGCCAGTATCAGGCTGTTTTGATTACGGTGGTTTTGTAATATAATTTGATATCCGGTATTGTGATGCCTCCAACTTTGTTCTTCTTTTTCAAGATCACTGAGGCTATTTGGTGTCTTTTTTGGTTCCAATATACATTTTTTCAATAGTTATTCTAGCTCTGAAATATGTCATTGGTATTTTATTTTTTAAATGTATTTTATTGATTTTTTACAGAGAGGAAGGGAGATAGAGAACCAGAAACATCTATGAGAGAGAAACATCGATCAGCTGCCTCCTGCACACCCCTTACTGGGGATGTGCCTGCAACCAAGGTACATGCCTTTGACTGGAATCAAACGTGGGACCCTTGAGTCTGCAAGCGACGCTCTATCCACTGAGCCAAACCGGTCAGGGCTGTCATTGGTATTTTAATAGGAATTGCATTGAATCCATAGATTGCCTTGGGTAATATGGACATTTTAGTGATGTTAATTCTTCCAATCAATGAACATGATCTATGCTTTCACTTGTTTCCATCTTATTATTTCTTTCTTCAATCTATTACAGTTTTCTGAGTACAGGCGTTTGTTACCTCCTGGTTCAAGCTTATTCCTAGGTACTTTACTTTTTTGTTTCAATAGTAAATCATATTGTTTTATTAGTTTCTCTTTTTGAGAATTTGTTATTGATGTGTAAGAATGCCACTGATTTCTCGATATTAATTGTGTATCCTCCTAAGTACTTTGACAGGTTCATTTATTAGATCTAAGAGTTTTTTGGTGGATTCTTTAGGGTTTTCTATGTACAATGTCATGTCACCTGCAAATACTAACAGTTTTACTTCCTTTTTTCCAATTTGGATGCCTTTTATTTCTTCTTCTTTACTCACTGTGGCAAGGACTTCCAGTACAGTGTTGAATAAGAATGGTTAAAGCAAACATCCCTGTCTTGTACCTGTTCTTAATAATAACACTCTTTTAGTTTTTGCCCATTGAGTATTATGTTGGCTGTGGCTTTTTCATATATGGCTTTTATTATGTTAAACTATGATCCCTCGCCCTAACCGGTTTGGCTCAGTGGATAGAGCATCAGCCTGAGGACTGAAAGGTCCCAGGTTTGATTCCGGTCAAGGGCATGTACCTTGGTTGCAGGCACATCTCCAGTAGGAGGTGTGCAGGAGGCAGCTGATCGATGTTTCTCTCTCATTGATGTTTCTAACTCTCTATCCCTCTCCCTTCCTCTCTGTAAAAATCAATAAAATGTATTTAAAAAACAAACAAACAAAAAACAAAACAAAACAAAAACCTATGATCCCTCTATTTCAATCTTGCTGAGAGTTTTTATCATAAATGCGTTACCATATTTTATTGAATACTTTTTTTGCATCTATTGATATGATCATGTGATTTTTATCTTTTATTTGGTTTATGGATCACATTTATTGATTTGTAAATATTGTACCAGCCTTGCACCCTAGATTATATCCCATTTGGTCATGGTGTATGATCTTTTTAATGTATTACTGGATCCCGTTTGCTGATATTTTATTGAGGATTTTAGGATCAATGTTCATCAGGGATATTGATTTATAATTTACTTTCTTTGTAGTATCTTTACTTGTTTTTTTTAATTAGGATAATGCTTATCTTATTTAAAAAGTTTGGAAATCTTCCCGTAGCTTGAAATTTTTTAGACTAGTTTGAGGAAGATGAGTGTTCTTTGCATGTTAGGTCAAATTTGCCTATAAAACCATCCTGCTCAGGACTTTTGTTTGCTGAAAAATTTTTTATTACTACAGTAAAACTTCAATATAACTTAATAATTTAAGGGAGGGGTATCTGTTAAAGCCAAAATTTCTTTATATAATAAAGTAGGTTTTCCAAATGCATATTTAAAAATGGACAAATTAGTTTACCTGGTTTTAGTTATGTAAATACTTTTGTGTAATAAAATTAAGTATGTATGAAAAATTTAATTTTACAAAAAAATTTTCTATGTGTATTATTGTAATTTTAAATTTATAATTAATAGGTCTATTAGATATGTGAATTCACCAGTGACTATGAGTAAACAAATGCATATGGCCAAGGCACGGCTTAGGGCACATCAAAGCATCAGCCAGCACAACATTAAACCTACTGCAGAAAGTCATACCATGCAACAAGAGAACAAATTACCAGGCATGATGTGGTATGTTCCCATTCTAATAATTTAACAAACATTATTTGTGAGTGATAACTCTTGGATTTAAATATATAAACTATAATCGTAGATATGTAATATTTATTTATGCTGGCAAAATTACTGCAGTGTCTTTTCCAACACATACCCTATTCACTAAAATTTGTTAAAAATAATTGTGACTAGAAACCAAGATGGTGGCATAGGTAAACACCTGAAATTGCTGCCTCACACAACCACTTCAAAAATACAACTAACAGACAAAATGGACATCACCCAGAACCAAAAGAAGTTCTCTGAGTAGAAATTCTACAACTAGAAGGAAAGAGAAAAGCACACTGAGACTCAGAGGAGGTGCAAAAGTAAAGTGCAGAGATACGAAGGCCTGTGCAGAAAGGGCTGGCAACTGAGGATGTGGTTGTCTTTTTCAATCAGAAGGGAGACACAAGCCCCCGACTGCTCTGAACTCCAGTTCCTGGCGAATCTCTGGGGATCCAGACTCATACAGGGAGAAATTGGACTCTTTGGCAACAGGCGGAACTTGAGGGCAGCTTTCTCTCAGAGGTGCTTGCAGCGATTACCGCAGAACTCTTAGGGCTGGGCTGAGGATCACCCATAGCTGTGTGCTCCGCTCTGTTGATTCGCTGAGACCCTGCCCAACCCAAGCTATGTGCAGAAGCTTTTGTATATGAATAAACTGGCCCTTTGCAATCTAAAATTACCTAATCAACTGCAGCTGGGTCAGAGAAACCCAGAACATCCAAAAGAAGGCCCAAGGCCCCACAGAAGCTTGCATTGCTTCATAGCTGGGCTCATCTGGACACCTCCAAATATCAAACAAAGAAGAGGAATCTGCCCTGACCAGTTTGGCTCAGTGGATAGAGAATCGGCCTGTGGACTGAAGGGTCCCTGGTTCGATTCCAGTCAAAGGCATATACCTTGGATGCAGGCACATCCCCAGTGGGGGTTGTTCAGGAGGCAGCTGACAATGTTTCTCTCTCATTGATATTTCTAACTCTCTATCCTTCTCCCTTTCTCTCTGTAAAAAATCAATAAAATATATTTTTTAAAAAGAAGAGGAATCTGCAGATCTCTCCATAGCACCTGCTGGGTAGCCTCAGGCAGAGGCTCTCTCCTTATAGATCCAAGGGCCAGTATACCCAGTGGTCAAGTGAGAGCATCAGATTACAACTCCTCAGATCCATAAGGGACACACTCAGGGGGCGAATTCAGTAAGCACCAAAGGCCCACTGAGGCAAGTCTTGCCCCACAAGGGTGTCTCCAGCACAGAAATTCTCCCACCATAGACACAGCTGATTCTCACAGCCAATTGGCCTGGAGGTCAATTTCTTCCAGCGATACCTACAACAATCAAGGCTTAACTACAACAACACAGTGCACAAAACCCACAAAGGGGTTCACCAAGAGTGTCTACCTCAGGTAATTGGGAAGACTGAGCCACTGGGTCCTCTAGGACACCTAGCACAGAAAGCCACTCTAACAACACAGGGAAGCAGCCAAAATGCAGAGACAAAGAGACAGGTCACAAATTACAGAAATGGAGGAAAGCAAATTACTGGATATAAAGTTCAAAACCACGATTATAAGGTTTTTCAAGATTTTTTTAGAAACTGCCCATAAATTCAGTGAGACACTCCATAAATCTAGTGAGATCCTCGAGGATATGAAAAAGGACCAGCTACAAATTAAGCACACACTGATTGAAATAAAGAATATTACACACAGATTCAACAGCATACTCAAGGATTGCAAGAATCAAGTCAAAGATTTGAAATACAAAGAAGCAAAAAGCACCCAACTGGAAAAGAAAAAAGAATCCAAAAGTGTGAAGATAGTGTAAGGAGCCTCTGGGACAACTTTAAGCATACCAACATCAGAATTCTAGGGGTGCCAGAAGAGAGAGAGCAAGATATTGAAAACCTATTTGAACAAATAATGACAGAAAACTTCCCCTACCTAGTCAAAGAAATAGACTTACAAGTCCAGGAAGCACACAAAAACCCCAAACAAAGGGAATCCAAAGAGGACCACACCAAGACACATCATAATTAAAATGCCAAGGGCAAAAAGACAAAGAGAGTCTCTTAAAAGCAGCAAGAGAAAAACAGTTAGTTACCTACAAGGGAGTACCCATAAGATTGTCAGCTGATTTCTCAATAGAAACTATGCAGGCCAGAAGGAAGTGGCAAGAAATATTCAAAATGATGAATAGCAAGAACCTACAACCAAGATTATTTTAACCAGCAAAGCTATCCTTCAGAATTGAAGGTCAGATAAAGAGTTTCACAAACAAGAAAAAGCTCAAGGAGTTCATCACCACCAAACCAATATTATATGAAATGCTGAAAAGTATCCTTTAATAACAGGAATATGAATAAAAAGGTAAAAATAAAAATTATGAAGAAATACATATCTATCAATAAGTGAATCTAAAAATCAAGTGAATAAATAATCTGATGAACAGAATAAAATGGTGAATATAATAAAATCTGGGGCATAGAAAGGGAGTGGACTGACAATTTTCAGGGGGGAAGGGGTGTGGGAGGTGCGGGAAGAGACTGTACAAAAATCGTACACCTATGGATGAGGACAGTGGGAGTGGGAGTTGAGGTCAGAGGGTAGAGTGGGAACTGGGTGGAGGGGAGCTATGAGGGTAAAAAAGAGGAACAATTGTAATAATCTGAACAATAAAGATTTAATTAAAAATAATGATATAATAGTGACTTAATAAAAAATATAACCTGGAGGAAGAACCAAGATGGTGGCATAAGGTATATACCTAAATGTGCACCCTCCCACAACCACATTAAAAAAATACAACTATAAAGCTAAATAGCCATCCTCCAGAACAAAGGGAGTGGAAGCTTTACAACTAGAAGGCAAGAGAAGTAGTGCATTGAGACTGAGTAGAAGTTCTGGGCACCAAAACTGAGAGCCTATCATAATAGACTGTAGCTGGGACAGAGAACTGCAAAAGTTCCAAACCCCAAACAACGAGGAGAAAGGACTGGAGGTCATTTCCTCCCAGTGATACCAACAGCAATCAAGACTTAAATGCAACAAGACTGTGCACGCAGCTATTAAAGGCATACACCAAGAGTGTCCACCCCAGGTGATTGGGGAGGCTGAATCACTAAGCCCTATAGGACACCTAGCACAGAAAGCCACTCTATCAATGCAGGGAAGCAGCCAAAGTGTGAAGACAGAGACAGGTCACAAATGACAGAAATGGAGGAAAGCAAAAGACTGGATATAAAGTTCAAAACTATGGTTTTAAGGTTTTTCAAGAATTTTCTAGAAACTGTTCATAAATTTAGTGAGACCCTCAATAAATCTAGTGAGACCCTCGAGGATATGAAAAAGGACCAGCTACAAATTAAGCACACACTGACTGCAATAAAGAATATTATACAGAAATCCAACAGCAGACTAGAGGTTCACAAGAATCAAGTCAAAGATTTGAAATACAAAGAAGCAAAAAGCACCCAACTGGAAAAGAAAAAAGAATCCAGAAGTGTGAAGATAGTGTAAGGAGCTTCTGGGACAACTTTAAGCATGCCAACATCAGAATTATAGGGGTGCCAGAAGAAGAGAGAGAGCAAGATATTGAAAACCTATTTGAAGAAATAATGACAGAAAACTTCCCCTACCTGGTCAAAGAAATAGACTTACAAGTCCAGGAAGCACACAAAAACCCCAAACAAAGGGAATCCAAAGAGGACCACACCAAGACACATCATAATTAAAATGCCAAGGGCAAAAAGACAAAGAGAGACTCTTAAAAGCAGCAAGAGAAAAACAATTAGTTACCTATGAGGGAGTACCCATAAGATTGTCAGCTGATTTCTCAATAGAAACTATGCAGGCCAGAAGGAAGTGGCAAGAAATATTCAAAATGATGAATAGCAAGAACCTACAACCAAGATTACTTTAACCAGCAAAGCTATCCTTCAGAATTGAAGGTCAGATAAAGAGTTTCACAGACAAGAAAAAGCTGAAGGAGTTCATCACCACCAAACCAGGATTATTTGAAATGTTGAAGGGCATCTTCTATAATAAAAGCAAAACATGCAAATGTGACCATTACCACCAGCCAATCAGAGCGGCTGTATGCAAATTAACCCAGCCAAGATGGAGGCCAACAGCCAATCAGAGCGGCTGTATGCAAATTAACCCAGCCAAGATGGAGGCCAACAGCCACGGAACTAGAACAATCCAAAGGGTTCTGTTGCAACTGCCTGCCTATGGCAGTTGGAAGTGGCACCAGGGCACCAGGGCACCAGGAAGTGGGAAAGCAAGGTGGTGGGCCGGGGAGCAGGTAAGAGGTGGCAGGGGGTCTCGGCCTGCTTGGTGGGCTTCCCAGGCCCTTTGCGGGACACTGGGGAGCGGGAAAGCAATGACGCAGGGGCCGGGGTCCTGCTTGGCAGCTCCCCAGACCCCTTGGCGGCACCGGGAAGCGGGAAAGGAAGGCAGTAGGGGACAGGTGAGTGGGAAAGAGTTGGTGGCCTGCTTGGTGGCTTCCCAAGTCCCTTCTGGGGATCAGGGAGCAGGAAAAGGCTGGCCTGACCACGAGGCGGGGTTTTCCCTGCTTTCTGGTGGCTGGAGGAAGATGGGCAGTAGGCAAGCTTGGGAGGCAGGCAGCACCCAGCCCTGGCCACGCTCAAAAAAGAGAACAACATGCAGGGGAGGGCAAAAGTCTGAGAGATCAACATAGAGGGGGTGCC
>PVJC01029236.1:0-22035 GCA_004026665.1 Murina feae
TTTCCTACATAAGGATATTGTTGTTTTCTCAGAGACTCAATAAAAGGCTGGTGAGACTCAGGCATCAGTGGGCAATCTACCCTGGTAGAGGAAAGATGCCACGCCTGGTACCCCAGTTTCCAAATTGATTCTCTTCCAGTCTCTCTCTCTTCATTTTGTGTGCGGCCTCCTTCAGAACTCGAACCCTGAATAGGAACCCCGAACCACGCTGGACGTGTAAGGGGCTTCAATACTTAACCATATTTTTGTGTTATTGATCACTTTCTTAGTTTAATGAAGTCTCTTAAATAACTGTTAAAAATTTCAGAGTAATGCTTTTAAATACATAAATTAAACATAATTTTATTACAAGAAACCAATTATATTAAAATAGTAATCAAAATATATAAAATTGTGGTATACTGAAAGATATGCCTTTACATTAACACATTAAAATAAGATATAGCAGCAGATCTAACCACTACAATGATTTTGCAGTTAAAAGTGAAAGATACTCAAAATATTTATTTCAACTATAACATGACAGAAATGTTTTATGATTTCTGTGGGTAACAAAGTCATATATACTATTATTAATACTGGGATTGTTGCCTACATTCATAAATAAGGAAAATGCTAAATTTCATTTGGAGAATATGAATATAATGATAGCATTTTTTCTCACCCAGCATCACAGAATGCCCAAACTCATATCCATAGCAAAGGGGAACCACAGAATCCAGGTGAAAAACTCCTGATTAAGAAAAAAAAAAATCCTGGTAAGTGTGTGCTGAAAAAGAGATGACAGTATAAGTGCTTTTAGTAAGTTTGACAGGAAAGGAATAAGATATAGAAAGATAGTTTGGAGGGTGATAGAGAAGGATAAGTTTTTCATTTTCTCTTTTTCCCAGTTAGAACTTTAAACCAGGAGAATGGACTCAGCAGGGTGGGAGAGGAAAAGTGATGCATATCTATGAATGACCAAACGAATGAATGAGAGTAATGAAAGGGATAATAACTTGGCGAAAACCAGAAGGAAAGCAGGAAAGGGCTCCTCTGTCTGCCCCCTCAGCCTTGCAAGTGGTTCCCAGCCTCTAGGAGACCCACCGGCCAGGACTGCCCTGGAGTGAAGAGTGAAAGGTGAGAAGGACACCTGGCAGGATCTGCAGGTCCTCGGAGAGAGGAGGTGAGCTGGTGTCACGCTTCTGCCTCCTCTTCTAACCCATCTCCAGTCTTCCCCAGCTCTAAAGCTCCCTGGAGGCTTACTGCTGCCATTTGGCAATCTAAACACTCTCATCCTGTTGCTCCTTCCAATCTCCCTCCCACCAAAAGTCAAAACTCCAAATGAAAGAGCAGTGCGCATATCGGGATACTTGTAAGCTTAAAACAATTATTAAGCATTAAAGATATAACGGACTAATTTGAGCGAGGATGTGTCCATTAAAGCTGAAGTCCATTATATAATAAAGTAGATTTTCCAAATGCGTATGTTAAAAAACTGACAGATTAGTTTACCTGTTATTACTTACATAGACATGTTTGTGTGATGAAAATTAAGTATGTATGAAAAGTTTAATTTAATAGAAAAGCTTTCTATATGCATTACTGTCATTTTAAATTTACACTGAGCCCTAACCGGTTTGACTCAGTGGATAGAGCGTAGGCCTGCGGACTGAAAGGTCCCAGGTTCGAATCCGGTCAAGGGTATGTACCTTGGTTGCAGGCACATCCCCAGTAGGGAGTGTACAGGAGGCAGCTGATCGATGTTTCTCTGTACAGGAGAGTTTCTCTCTCATCGATGTTTCTCACTCTCTATCCCTCTCCCTTCCTCTCTGTAAAAAATCAATATATTAAAAAAATTTTTACACTGAAAAGGTCTAGTAAATGGGTGCACTGACCAGTCCCCTTGAGTAAACAAATGCACACAGTTGGGGCGTGGCTCAGGGCAGCTCAGAACCACTTCTACCAGCGGTAAAACTGCAGCAGAAAGTCACCTCATGCCATGTGACAGCAGAACCAATCACTACTCGCTTGGCCTCATGTGTGATCATGTGCTAATCATTCCCCAAACAGTGACTCTGTAATTTAAATACGTAGACTATAGTTGTAGATATGTAATTTTATTTATGTCGTTGAAATTACTAGTTTTTTCTCCAACATATGGCCTATTTGCTAAAATTTGTTAAAAATAACGGAATTCATAACAAAAAAAACCCATCAATTTAATTATAAGCAAATCTTGGTTAAAAGCTTTTTTAAAATTAACAGGGTGTTAATTTTCACATATGACATATGGACTGGAAATTTTGTCAGCTAAGTCAGAAGTCTGTTAAATTGAGGTTTAGAAATCGAGGGTTTACTGTATGAAGGAATGTGTGATTGATATTATAAGGATAGCTTCTTGAACCAAATGACCACTTAAAGAGATTTAAATATGAGAATCTTATCATGCTTCTGGTCCCTGGATCTCCTTCCTTATGCCTGCACCTGTCCTCCACCTCAGTTGTGTGTGTTGGTATATGGGTGACCATGTGCACGGGGAGAAGCAGGTACAAGGAGGAAAGAATCAGGTTACCCAATTTCTCACTCTTGGGAAAGGTTCTTAACCCAGTGGGTTTGGTAAGCAAAAAGTTACTTCATTGGGAAGCAAAGATTTGGCAATTAAACAAATTAGTCAGTCTTCACAACCAGTATTTCTAAAAGAAGTAAATGGTTATTTCATTTCATATTATAACTCTAATTATCTTTTTTTCCTGTTGTTAATCCTCACCCAAAGATAATGTATTTTTTCTCCATTGATTTTTTTTTAGAGAGAGTGTAAGGGAGAGTGGGAAAGAAAAAAAGGAGAGAGGAAAGAGAGACATTGATATGAGAGACATCTATTGGTTGAACCCCCAGCTGAGGTATATGCCCTTGACCAGGAATCAAACACAGGATCCTTCGGGTAAGCAGGCCGATGCTCCAACTACTGAGCACACCAGCCAGGGCTTTTATTATCTTTTTAAGAGATAATACAAAAAGTTGAGTAAGAGGCTTTCACACAGTGAGAAGAAAATTATTTCAAAACTTTGGCCAAATGTAAATCCATAGGCTGAACTGTCCTGCCTATTTGAAGTGTTCATCATCAAATAAGTACCCAATTAAAATGCGCATGAAACTTAAGTACTCATTTGTTATCAAAGCAGGAAGTAAACATTTACGACCCATCTGTTATTCTGAGGAATGATCAGGCCCAAGACTCAGCACCTGATAGCCCGCTGCTTGCCAAACTGGCATCCTGGCTTCTGGCTGTCACTCCGGAGCTCCGCGTGCTTTCTCCACCTGCCTCGTCTGCACGCAGGTGCTACCACACCACTGGAGGGTCTCCAAGCTAAGCCACGGCTGCCAGCCGGGCTCCTGCTTCCCAGCCGAGGCCAGCCATCAAGTTTCCTACTTCAACTAAAATCTCAAAATCCATTTTGTGACATTTTTTCTTCTATGCTGGATTCCTGATGTGTTTTCAACACCGTACTTTAAACATACACTACCTACACTCCGAATCTAATCTTACTCAAACCTCAATTTTGAGTAAGAATGTTCCCTGCAGATGTTCTTATTAAGAAGAGGGTGGGGGTAAAAGACATTAGGACCAATCAGAGAATCTCTTTAATGCAACTGAAAGACCTGGAAGAACACTGAAAAATAGGGAACTCAATAGGAAACAAAAGGGCAATAATTTGAAGCGTCTTTTTCTCTTCAGAAAAAAAAAAAAAAAAAGCATTTGGTTACTTTTCTTACAGGAATCACTAGCATTGCCACCACTCTCCATTTTCAAGAATGTGGAGTTAATTATGGTAATTTTGCTATCTTTCTTTATGCATACCATTCATAATCAGGTCAGGAAAGAAGAGTTAATTTCCACTCAAAAGCTTTACAATCTGGGGGTGAAAGTGAAAAGTATCTGGAAGATGCTCTCTGAAATATGATTAAACTGGTAAAGAGCATGAGGAGGGCCATGGAGGAAGCGCAGCTGCTGCCTCCTCCAACACTCGAGGAAATCCTAGGAAACACGCAGAGGGAGAGAGAACACCAGGGCTGAGAGGTATGAAGTTCTACAAGCAGAGAAACCCCATTTAAGGAACTCAAACACTTTTAAAACAAACGGGGAAATCTGCTTGTTTTGAAAGTTACATCATTCTATCCTTCCACAAAGATGACAAAAAGCCCTGACAATTCGAAGCATTAGATTTGTTTCTCTTATCCACAGTGCTTAAATGATGATGATGGCATTAAACTCCAGGGTATATAGTATTTAAACCACAACAATAAAAATGACCCTTATTTCAAGTGCTCACATAATTCACTATGAGTTTCTTGACTTCAAAGCTGAGATATAGACAGACATTTATGCTAACCAACTTTTTAAGGCTTAGGAAAAACTCAAACCAACATAATGGAAACATACTCTGACCATGATATAAAAAATGAGAAGTTAGCAGCAGATAGCTAGAAACAAATAAACACACACACACACACACAAAACCCAGTATCTATAAATTAAAACTCTCTTCCAAATAACTCTGTAATTCAGAGGTGGGACTGTCCAGCCTGCAGGCCATACAAGGCTCAGGAAATCAGTTGGTCTGGCCTGGTCAAGGCATTAGGGGTGACCTAATTAAATGTTTGACCAAATATAGCAGGCTAATTTTTAAGTTGATAATTTTGTATGGCCTAAAGGGACCAATAAAAGAAAATGAAGACTTAAAGATAAAACAAATGTCATATAAGTCAACAATGAGGAGGCAGCTTCAATTATTTGGGAAATCTGCTCCCTATAATTGGACAAAAAAGTTAAGATCTGAAACAGACTAAGTCACCCAATAAGGATAAAATTAAGCCCACACAATTTTGAATAGAAAATGAGTACAGATGACTAAGAAGAACAAAAACTAATATTAGCCTGCCCCTAAAAGACATGAAGTAATAGACTGGAAGGCCCTTTAAAAAATCTAAAATATAAACTGACATTAAAAGCATAGCAGTAAACTTGATTTTATAGAAATTTTGTATCTGATAATCCCAATTATTCCGAACACAACTTAGAGCCAGTGAGTACGTTAGTCTGAAAAAACAAAATCTCTGTCCAATCAAATCAACAGATACTGTTAAATCATTCTATATAATAAAAGGCTAATATACAAATTGTCCCCTCGACTGGGAGTTCAAACAGGGAGTGGGGATGGCCAAACACCTGCGGCCCCTCCCCCCAGCTAGCCCTGCCCCCAATGAGCCCCCCCTACCCAAATCAGGGGCAGGGCCAGCCCGCAACCGCCAGCGGCTCCATGCCCCAGCTGTCCTGGCCCGATCGGCCCCGATCGGCCCCAATCAGGACGGCCGGTTGAACCCCACCCATGCATGAATTTATGCACTGGGTCTCTGGTTTTATAATAATACTGAGTGCCTTCTATGTACTGGACACTTTTACACTTATTATCTTGAAACAGTAAAAACAACTCTGCAAAGCACATAGTATTTGATGGATGAGAAATCAAAGAGAAACCCGATCTTGCCTAGGATCACAGTCAAGGCAGAGCGGGGATTCAAACCCAGGGTGAGCTATTTCAGAGGCTCCACCTGCTTTCTCCCCACAGTACAATCTTTTAGTTCTGCAATCCAGACCATCTGAGCATCCTAAAGGCATTTACTCACTGCCTAAAAACTTTTATTTTAGAAACAATATTAGCTGTTGTTATACAGTTTTATAGTCCACAGCAGATGGCTGCTGCATAATAGAAGGAGGGAGTGACAATGTCAGCAAGGAACAGCTAGCATTAAGGAGAAAACACCAAAAATCACTGATGTAAATCAATATAAATCATGGAATTCTGCTACCCTCATCATCTTAAAAAAAGCATGACAACTACTGCTATTTAGTTTAGGATAAATCGGAAACCTCAATAACTTTGGTAAGGTTACTATCTCTAGGCATGTACTCCATCACATGGAAGGTAGGCATAACAATGGTGTAAACCATATAGAATTGTTTTAAAACTAAATTAGTAACATAAGTGCTTAATACTATGCTTTGCATAGCGTTACTGTCCAATAAATATTATCTATTAATATATTTCATAATAAGTGAAATTACAGACTACCTATTATTTGAAGGTAGAAAAATAAAATGCATGTGTACATATTCTTTCATTTAAAATAGTTAAAATACTGTATTTTACGGCGTATAAGACGACTTTTTAACCCAGGAAAACCTTCTCAAAAGTCAGGGGTCACCAATGGAGCCGGACGAAGACCGCAAGTGTCTCCGGTTGGCCCCTTATTGTGCCGCATACGGTCTCCGTCCGGACTTTTTAACCCCGGAAAATCTTCTCAAAAGCTGGGGCTTGTCTTATACACCCAGTCGTCTTATATGCCGGAAAATACGGTAGCTTGCTACTGAAAGACTTTAAAGACTTTTTGGAAAATTCACTTTTACACTATCCTTCCTCTGTTAAGTGGGGTAGTTGATTATATTCTTACCAGAGGGCCGGTGCACGAGATTCGTGCACTCGAGGGGGTCCCTCAGCTTGTGTGCCCTCTCGCAGTTGGGGAGCCTTCGGGGGATGCCCCACTGATGGCTTAGGCCCGCTCCCCTGCAGTTGGGACTTCCTTAGTGCTGCGGTGGAGGTGGGAGAGGCTCCTGCCACCATCACTGCACTCACCAGCTGTGAGCCTGGCTTCTGGCTGAGTGGCACTCCCCCTATGGGAATGCACTGACCACCAGGGGACAGCTTCTGCATTGAGCATCTGCCCCCTGGTGGTCAGATCACATCATAGAAACCAGCTGTTCCACTGTTTGGTCAATTTGCATATCAGCCTTTTATTATATAGGATAAGGCAAATATGTATGGCCCCTCAAGAAATCACATTATGAATTCAAAGTTAACTTATAAATGCTTAGGTAACAACAACTGTGCTTTTTCCTGTGTTATTGAGTGAATCTCTTAATCATGTACTGGCTTTTGTTCATCCTACTCACATCAGATTATTATTTAAAGTACTACATGGCTTTTAATAATAAAACATATTCATGAAATTTTCTACTATGTGCCAAATGCTGTAGAAGACTGGGACCACACAGACTTACCCTCAGGGAGCCTAGAGACTATGATCAAGATAAAAAATCCTCGGCACAGTATGAGGTACTGTTATCATTTTTGTATTATAAGGTAATCCTTATGGTCTAGGTATATTGTCTGTTTTCTAGATGAAGAGCAGAGACACAGAAAGCAGAAAAGAAATGAGAAACAAAGAAGAAACAGTTAAGTATCACTAAATATGCCAAGTGCTATGGAAAATATACAGTATTTTGAAAACACAGAAGCAAATAATTTTGCCCACAAGTAGGAAATTAGAAAATGCTTATGTGTTTTTACTATAAAACCCAAGTAAAAATTATATAAAGTATAACTACAGGTATTAAAAATTGTCAGGAAATTATTAAAATATTTAGACATTATTTCTGGATAATGAGATTCTAGGTGGTCTTAACTCTCTCAACTTTGCTTCTTTTTAATCAACTTGGAGTACTTTAATAATTTAAAATATAAGTTAGAAAAAATATTTAAATTAGATATTAACGCTCATCTGATTGTCAAACTTTTAAGTGCTAATAGTACGTTCAAACCTGGTATGCAATCCGCATTCTTGATTTGCTAATGGGTGTGTACATCAGCACAACTTTTCTGGAAAGCTTTTTGGCATGAAAACCTTAAAGCATATTTATTATCTTGGATGATTACTTCTAGGAATTCATCTTAAGAACATAGAGGAAAAAATTATTTTACTGGGATAGTCAAGTTAAGCATTATGATATTAAAACTCTGGCAAAAGAAACCCTAATGTTTAACTGAAACAGGAGAATGATTAAATGTCAGGTTCTCAGGAAGAAAATATTTGAAATATTCTTAACATACACTAAGAAAATCCTTTGTGTACATTACAAAAGGAAGGGAAGGTGGGAAAGAAAGCTCTATATAGAGTATTAATTCCAGTGATAGGAGGAGATGTATCTTTTTAAGAACCAAACTCCCAAGGAAGATGATTCCATTATATATTTTAAACCTTACAATAACAGACACATTTATTAACATGTACTAGGTTCCAGAGACTTTAATATTTGACTAAAACAGCCTCAGCCTATGTGGGAACTCTTGCTCGGCCACTAATGTGAGGCCCATTAAGTTACTTAACCACACTGTGATTTGGTTTCCTCATCAGAAAAAAAAAAAGAGTAATGAAATAGTTTTTCATAGGAGTGTAGTAAGTATTAAACACATTAATACAGGTGGAGTACTTAGAACAATGCGTGGCAGAATAAGCTATCCATCTTAAACTACAATGGAGTCAACTGAGATCTAAGCTGAGGCCTGAATAACAAGGCTGAGCATGCAAAAGGTGAGGGTAGCTAGGGAAAAATGTCCGAGGCAAGCAGGGAGACCTTGGGATTTCCTACTTATTCCCTATATGGTATGATAATTTCCTTAATTATTTCCTTAAAGGCAAAATGCTTTGAAAGTTCAGAATGTGCTTCTGGGCTTTGCTTTAGGCTAGTTCACTGTGCATAAGAATCACTGTCAGTGTTGTGACATAAAGTCATATATACTAAGCTTTATGGGTGATGATATACTCTTCATTTTTAATATAGTAAAACAATCCTGTCAAATAGAAAAATTAAAGAGAAATTCATACTGAGTGAAAAAGTGAATATATTTTGGGATGAAATAGATAAAATCAAAACGAAACAACCATTCTCAAGTGTTGGCTATTTCCTTGAACTGTCAATAGTGAAACAGCGACGATTATAACACGTTTTTGATGAATCTCACATTATAGCTTTTTAAGGCATGAGATTTTTTATGTTGTAGGTCCATGAGGCATATTAACACTTAAAACACAAGAAGAGACTGGCTGCCCTAACCAGTTTGGCTCAGTGGATAGAGCGTCGGCCCAGCCCGCGGACTGAAGGGTCCCAGGTTCGATTTTGGTCAAGGGCATGTACCTTAGTTGTGGGCACACCCCCAGTAGGAGGTGTGCAGGAGGCAGCTGATCAATGTTTGTCTCTCATCAATGTTTCTAACTCTCTATTCCTCTCCCTTTCTCTCTGTAAAAAATCAATAAAATATATTTTTAAAAAAGAGAGAAGAAGAAGAGCCTGGCTGGAGTGGCTCAATGGCTGAGCATAGACTTATGAACCAGGAGGTCAGGGCACTTGTGGGCTTGATCCCCCGTGTGGGGTGTGCAGAAGGCAGCCGATCAATGATTCTCTTTCATCATTGATGTTTCTATCTCTCTTTCCATCTTCCCTCTTCTCTGAAATCAATAAAAATGTATTTTAAAAAAACCATGAAGATTTTTAAAGAAAATCTGATATATTTGAGATCCAACCCTAGAATCTCAATATTTTTTATTTAAATTTGGCATCATGATTTAATAGTCTTCTTTACTGACCTTGTTACTTAATATTTCTCTTTCAAAGCACTATACCCCCCCCCCACACTCCCCAAACTATCTTCACCACCTTAATCATCCACTACTCCCATCTTAATGCTCTGGACACACTGGGCCACCCACTCCCTGCTTCCCTGCCAAGGTTCCTTGACTCACAGCACATATTCATTTAGAAATGACTCCCACCCAGCTCTACCTACAGGCAAACCTCATTTTATTGTGCTTCTCACAAAGGTTGTTTTTGTTTTGTTTTACAAATTGAAAGCAAGACCCTCCACTAGCAAAAAGACTCCTTTATTGTATAAGTCTAGAAAGGAACCTGCAATATCTCCAAGGTATGCAAAGGTAGGTACTAGTGTACTAGCATTCCACCTTTGAGGCCTGGATCACAGCCTTCCCCAGTACCTGCATTTACTTCTTCTCTCCTATCACAGAGAACATTCGATGTGGCATTGTGTTCTGTTCATAATCTCCTTTCACGGGTCAGGGGCCTTACATAGCACAGAGACTTGATACTAAATAATTATTTGCCAAGGGAATAGTTTATCAGTCTCAAAAGAACAATGACTGCAGATCAGTGTACAATCCTAGATTCTAACACCCAAAGAATAAAAACCCCCACTTCACAACTTATTTCTTTAAAACTGCAATCAAACCAGAAAGCAGAATTCTTCTGGATTTGTGTACAAGAACAACGAAAAGCATGAAAGGTATAAAATGGCATAAAAAGCTATAAAGTGAGAGCAACACGTTTACATCTGTTATAGGAAATAAAATTAAACATAGAAACCACTGTGGGCTGCTAGGGTGAAGACAAGGTAACCTAGTTGTAGAATGAAAAAAATAAAAAAAAATACAATTTTCATTAAACACTTGGGGTCCAATGTGGCAGATATAATCCATGAAAGCATAGCTTCAGAGAAGCCATTAATATAAAGTAGGATATCTTTATTAGTCTGTTAATTGAAACAAAAATGTAGTAAAAGGAAGTGACTAGTAAAAACGCTCATCAGCGTACAAACACTTCCAACTTGTTTCCTATCCTTTAATATTTTCCATTATAATAAAATAGTTTCATTAGACTTTCATTATAAAATGCAGGCTAGAAAATACTGGCTTCTTTTTTGTTGTTGTTAAAAGTTCATTTTGTTTTGCTTATAGTATTAAATATTTTTTTTTGTATTTTATTGATTTTTTACAGAGAGGAGGGGAGAGGAATAGAGAGTTAGAAACATCGATGAGAGAGAAACATCAATCAGCTGCCTCCTGCATACCTCCCACTGGGGATGTGCCCGCAACCAAGGTACATGCCCTTGACCGGAACCCAACCTGGGACCTTTCAGTCCACAGGCAGTCGCTCTATCCACTGAGCCAAACCAGCTAGGGCAGTATTAAATATTTTTGTGATGACCAGATGCTAGAGGAAAAATTGTAACTTACTTTGAAAAGTAAAAACCTGCTCTTAAATTAAGTAAAAACACTCAAACATTTGAATTATCATCAGTTACTGGACCATTCTGATATTTTTAGGGTATCTTCAAGTAGACAGATTTAGGTAACATAAAAACAAGAATGCCAAATCAAAAGAAAACAGATGAAGCGAGAGGCCACGTCTGAAATAAGCCTCTTCCTCAATGGTCAAAATAAGATACTTTCACAAGTATTTGGTTCCACTATTTTCATACTCAAATACTAAAGAACACCAATATTAAAAATTAATACTAAGGTTAATTGGATGTGTAAGTGACCAATGGAAGTCATACCCACCGAACCCTGAATATATGGAGTTTAAAAAGATAAAACATAGACTATTACTTCTTGCGGTTTTTGGAAAGTCCAAAAAATATGTTTGAGGTCCATCCACTGTTTTCTATTCCGAAAATATGATGAAGTGAAGACATGAAGAACTTCTCCAAATTCCTAAATGTAGAGTACTTAGCCCGAAGCAACTCTGCATCCATTCTAAGATGATTTAAAAAGAAAAGAAAAGAAAAGAAAAAAGGATCTGAATCCAGGAGAGCCTCGTGGGCCTGGGGATATTCCAATCGGGTCTTGCAACCAATAGGAAATCGCCCCCTGAATCTGAAGGAGCATCTCGCCCCTTTACCACGATGCGCAGAGCACCAACCAGGATCGGCACTGGTGACCCAGAAGGCCAGGGAGGGCCAGGCTGTTTTTCGAGGAATCTAAACGGGGTGAAGGATGGGAGAGTTTCGGGAAGACAAGCGGGGTTCATGTCTTCGCGTGGTGTCTGTAACGCGCCTTTGCAGGGAGTTAAACATGGACCCAGCGCAGCCACGATGAGCGCTGGGGGAATGGGGACTCGCTGAGCCCAGGGGAGGGCGGCCGGCGGGGCGCGGGACGGACGGAGCGTAAGGCGAATGGCTGGGGCCGAGGTGGCGGGTGCCTCACCCACGAGCGCGCGGGGCTGTGCCGCGGGGCGGGCTGCGGTCCGTTTCCATGGGGCGCCGCTCGCCTCCACGTTCGGCGGCCGAGCCCGGGGCGGCCAGGAGCGGCCGGGGCCCTAGGCCGCGGGCGGAGACCGGCCTCCCCCGTCTCAGATCCCGCGGGGGGCGCTGCGGGCGGGAGGATGCGCTGGGCTCTTCCCTCGCCCCGCCCGGTCCGGGAACTGGGGGACCGGGGGCCGGGGCCCGCGGAGCTCCGACTCCACCTCCGGGCGTCCGCCCCGCTGGGCCTGGGCTCGCCGGCGCCGCCGCCCCCGCCCCCGTCCGTCCCCCGGCTCCCCGGCCTGCGCCTCCCGCCGCCCGCTCCCCCCGAGCAGGCGCCGCGGCCTCCACCCCTCCCCGAGGGACTGACCTGGGCACCGCCGCCCGGATGGCCGAGCGCGCGAGAGGCGGCGACGGGTGCGGGCCGCAGCGACAGCGGCGCCCTCAGCCCGCTCCGCGCTCCCCGCCCGGCCCGCGCCCTCCGCTTGCACAACTCCCCGCGCGCGCGCGCTCCGGCCGCGTTGCTCAACCTACTTGCAGCGTCTTCTCCGCGGTCATCGCAGCACGTCCCGGACGAGGGCAGCCCGGGGCCTCTCGGGCGGCCGCTCTCGCCTCAGCCCTGGGCCGCCGCGGCCGCCGCTAGGGCGCGGGGCGAGCGCGAGGCGCCCCCATGGCCGCCGGCCCCTCGCCGGCCCGGCCCCGGCGCGCGCTGCTCCGCGGGCCGCACGCACCGGCTCCGGCTCCCCGCCCGCCTGCTCGCTCCGCGACCTCCCGCCGCAGCCGCCGCCGCCGCCGCCGCCGCGCCGCTTCCTCCTCCCCGTCCCGCTGCTCCTGCCCCTGCGCCGCCTCGGGAGCCGAGGCTGCAGACCAGCACCTGCTGCTGGAGATCACCGAGAACTGAAACAGGAAACCCGGGCCGCGGGGAAAACCCGGGAGGCGTGGAGAGGGTGCGGGGAGCTGCTGGGACCTGTCGGCGCGACCCGGCCGCCGGGGCTGTCCGCCGTCCGCCTCCGCCCCCCGCGCCCCTGCCCGGCCCGGCCCAGCCCGGGGTCCCCACCTCCCCGCCCCGCGCCCCGGTCGCGCCCGGCGGCACCGTGTCCCCCGCAAGAGCACGCATCACCCCCGGGGCAGCCCGGGAAAGCGAGAGCCTGACTTCCCGGGGCAAGCTCCCCGTGGCGGGTCGCTCAGCAGCAGGAAACCGCAAGGAGGAAAACCGGCGGCCATCATTAGCCAGGCCGGCGAGGGAATTTCAGCACACGAGGCTGTTGGGACTTCTTCCAGGGGGAGGACTTCTTTCCAGCAAGGGCGCAGGCCTGGTTGGAAATGGCGATCTGCCAACGTGGAGGCTAAACCCAGGACACATAAACGCAAAGCCCTTTCCGGAGGTTGGGAGGGGACGGCCTGCGACCGGGGCGCGGGCTCCTGAGCTGCGAGGGTGAAAAGCCACGGGAGCCGGGCAGGATGTAAGTGCCCTGTAGAGTGAATTGTGCCCCTACTGTGTGGCACATGCCAGGTGGCCTGGTCTAGCTGCTTTATATATTTTAAATATATATATATTTTATTGATTTTTTTTGCAGAGAGGAAGGAGAGTTAGAAACATCATTAAAAAAAACATGGATCAGCTGCCTCCTGCACACTCCCCACTGGGGATGTGCCCACAACCAAGGTACATGCTCTTGACCCAAATCGAACCCAGGACCTCTCAGTCCGCAGGCCTACACTCTATCCACTGAGCCAAACCAGTCAGGGCTGCATTTTCTCATTGAGGGTTCACTGCAGCCATGTGGTGTGGTCCCCTTTATCAGTCGGAAAAACTGAGGTTGGAAGAATTTCCCCACGTTACACAGCTCAAATATGAAGGACTCGGATCTATGTGCATCCAAACCACGTATTTGTTTTGCTGGAACGGAGCTCATGCCTTTGATTAACACTTTCTCACCTTCGGTAGAATTATTCCTTGCCTCTCTGAATTGTTGTCAGTTAGGGCATATATGGTTGAAGCCTGGAATTGTTGAATTTGCTTGGACTACTTCATCGTAGTGATGTCCGTGCTGCTTATTGCGGCTCAGACTTTATATTTTCTAGTTTAATGTTCTCTAAGAAAGTAAGCGTGCCTTTATGGCTTCAGGGAGCAGCACAGAGGTCCTCGCCTATTTGCTCTTTAGCTGTTGATGATGGGGTCCCAGCTGAGAGGGTTCTACTGGCTGGTGTCAGCTGGCACCCTAACACCTCTGAGATGGGAGGGGAGCATCTCACTGAGCCTGCTTTCCACTTCAGCAGGCCAGTCTTGGGCGCAGGAGATGAAACAGCAGGCTCCTAGACTTCTTTCTGAGCACACGGAAGCCCTCCGGTCCACATTTTTAGTACCATCTTTAAGACCCTTAGGAAGTCTGGCAGCCTGCTCTCTGCAGCCATGTTCCTTGTTTTTATTGGCAGGAAGGGAAGCTTGCTTTGGAAAAGCATCTCCTATTACTGAGCCAAACCCTCAAAGTCTCTTGAGCAGTACTAGGGAGGGGTGGGGACTTAGAAAGCCTGAGTGGCTGACAGCAGTAAGTGATGGCATCATTGGCATGATTTTTTTAAAAGCCAGGGAGCTCCCCTACTCTACAATATCCACTCCTGCAATCGACCTTATTTCCCTCAACAGACTCAACTAAATTCCACTCAATATCGATTTAGCATAGCTCTAGACCGAGGCACTATATTAGGTCCTTTGGAGGTAAGAGACCGGGTAATTACTGTAACTGCTAACATTTAGTGAATGCCTACCATGTTTTAAGCACTATTCTAAACAGTTTGCATGTGTTCTCTCATATAGTTCCCACAAAATGCCTATGAGAGCATAGCTATCACAATTGCCATTTTACAGATGATGGAAAAAAAAAAAAGGCAGACCAAAAATACATCAGTCAGTAACAATACAAGGATTAAAATGTAGGTAGTCTGACTCTAGAATCAGGAGCCTTATGTGAATAAGGTACTACTGCCCTTTATTACCTTCCTCTGTAGTTGAGACAAAACCAGGAAAATTAAAAGAAAAC
Source organism: Murina feae (assembly GCA_004026665.1). Classification (NCBI taxonomy): domain Eukaryota; kingdom Metazoa; phylum Chordata; class Mammalia; order Chiroptera; family Vespertilionidae; genus Murina; species Murina feae. The sequence continues at coordinate 14,951 of PVJC01029236.1, forward strand.
AAGATAATTTGCAAGTGTTCAATGCGTGTCAGGGTAATAAATGCAATGAAGGTTCAGAGGACTCTCTTTAGGTTGGAGTGGTTGGGGAGTCTGCATAGAAGGTAACTGAGTTTCACAAAGGGGCATGTAAGCTGGAAAATGTTGAGGAATAATGTTCCGATAAGCAGAGAGTATAAGGAAGGGCATATAGTGGAATGGCATAAAGAAAGAGGGTGTCAGGGAAAATTGAAGGTCAACCTTTCAATGTCTAATAGCAAAACCTCAAAACATTTACTATTACCAATTCTGGATAGCCAGTCTGTATTTGAATTATAAAGTCTAGCCTGGACCTTGAGTTGTGACTGAATTACACATAATTTAAAACTTCAAGTGGCTGTGACTCCATAGCAGGCAAAACCTTGAGCAGCCTCACTGGTTGAAAGCAAATGCTTTGGGAAGGACAGGCTGGAGGGAACATGATTGCAAGGGCGGCACTTCTTTCTAAAATATAGCTCCTAGGTAGACTACCACAGACCCAGATTCACCTTTGAACCTTAACAGACAGAGTTTCAGGTGCCCACCACATCTCATCTGGCAGCCTCAACCTGGAACTTCTAATTGCCCAGCCACCTTACCTATGACCTCAAGGTCACCCTCAGGTTCAAAACTGGTACACACCCCAGCACCTACTTCCACCACAATCCAGAGCTTTTCTAGTGGCATCCTTAGAAGTTTTCTCATAAAAAAAAGTGTGAACCCAGTGTCTACACTTGGGGGTACAAGATAATTATTTTTCTTGTTCTCACGTCTCATGTCTCCTGCCTCTTCCATTTTTGCCAAAACACTTACCGTACTTGGAATAATGTCAGAAAGCCCTTGGAAGCACCTTCATCTCCAGCCCTTTGGCCAGCACTTGATTTCCTCTGAAGAGCTTCACCCACATCTCCAGGTGACTACTGTGATTTTTCATTCAGTTTCTTTTATGTCTTTCAGAGAAGTTCTGGTTATTCCAATGGTCTATGAAATGTAAAGTTTCCTTAGTATCGTTACCCTAAACAACCATTTCCTAAGCACATGATCTACATAAGAGAGATACAAAGGCATAAAACTCCTTCTTGACCATGTGCTTCAGTGACTGGGTAGAGTTGCTTTTTAAAACTGAGTTCTTAGGGAAAGGAAACTAAAGGGCCCGAGGTACGTGCTGTTGACCAATCCCAGAGCTTCTTTCTTTTGATGAGTTGCCACAAGATTCCTGACTAGCAGCATGACTCCTTTTTAGCATTTGTGGGAGACCAGCAAGGTTTTCAATGTTCTGTGCTGAGTAGTCAGGAGCTGGGTTTTCTACCTGAATGACAGCATGGCTGCCCTGCTTTCACCACATTTGACTAACAGAGGAATTTTGAGAAAAGAAGCAACAATAGAATGAAAAATGCTCCTAAGGTGGCACTTTGCCATCTTGACAAGGACAACACCTATCAGTGCAGTTCACCTTGCCCAGAAGTTTTGAAATTTTTATTTCAACACAGAATTATAGACATACCTCTGCAAGCACTGATTATTTCAAAAGGAAATTGGTATATAGAATTACACATGTACAAAATCGAGGTAGTTGGAAACAGAATTATAGTATTTCTAGGGTAGAGTGCAGTTTACACAAAAGTTATGTCACAAGAATATTAGTTGCAACATTATTTGCAAAGGCAAAAAATGAGAATCAAACTAAATGTCCATTGATAGAAGACTATTTAAATAAATTGTATTATCTTTATACATTAGAATGCCATTTACCTATGAAAAAGAATGAAATGGCCCATTTGGTGTGGCTCAGTGGCTGAGCATCAACCCATGAACCAGGAGGTCACAGATCAATTCTCAGTCAGAGCACATGCCCAGCTTGCAGGCTGGATCCCTAATGAGGGGCATGCAGGAGGCAGCAGATTGATGATTCTTTCTCATCATTGATGCGTCTCTCTCTCTCTCTCTCTCTCTCTCTCTCTCTCTCTCTCCTTCCCTTTCCCTGAAATCAATAAAAAACATCTAAACTAATAAAAGCGTAATATTAAAATTAATTGTCTCTTCGAGATGGGTAAGCCACGCCCACCAGCCAATCAGAGCGGCTATATGCAAATTAGCCCAGCCAAGATGGCGGAGGCTGCAGCCTGGGAGAAGACGTGCAATGCATAGGCTGCAACCGCCAGGGGGAGGAGCAGGGCACCAGCGATGGAGGCTTGAAATAAATCCGGTTGCAGACTACAGGCGGCAGGGCAGCCTCGGGGGCGGAGGGACCCAGCCAGCTCAGCCCCGAGGCTGAGGTCTGGAAATAGGTGCAATCGGGGCACACAGCACACACGGAGGCCCCAATGGATTCTAGGTGGTGGGGCAGCCTCGGGGGCAGAGAGACATTCCCTGAGGGGTCCCAAACTGTGAGAAGGACCCCCTCACCCCCGCTGAATGCACAAATTTTTGTGCACCGGGCCTCTAGTTTAAAAATAAAAAGAATGAAGTGGCTTTATGTGTATGGAATAAACTATAAGATCCATTGTTTATTGAAAAATTAATGTGAATAATAGTGTGTATAGTAAGTGACTATTTGTGTGAAAGAAGACTATCTGCATTTGCTTACATCTAACTATAATAATAAAAGCTTAATATGCTAATTAGACCAAACATCCTTCTGGATGACCTTCTGGACGAAGCTGGGACTGCGAGCGAAGCCCAGGTCCCCGGTGCCAGAGAGAAGCCAGTGCCACCAGCCTGGGGAAGGAAGGCCTCCTCTTGCACGAATTTCATGCATTGGGCCCCTTGTATGGCTATAATATCTCTGGAAGGACATATAAGAAACTGATAATGATGGTTGTCCTGGGCTAAACAATTGGATGACTAGGAAGGAAAAGTAAAGGAGAGGTTCTTTTTACTCTATACCCTTTTATAGCTTTTGACTTTCAAAGTGGGTAATTGGATTAGCTATTCGGAAAATATTTTTGAAGTCTACATTTATTAGTGATGTGTTACTATTGTTCATGCCTTTCTATTTGATTCTATAAATAAACAGATATTGTTTTTCTCGAGTAGTACCACAGCCACAAAGAAGAGGAAGTGTGGGAGTCCTGTGAGTGGCACGTGTGGAGTCTGGGGCTTCCCAGTGAGAGGAAAGATTCCTGTGATCATGTGGACAGGGAGATCCCATGATTGCTACAGGATTCCCAGCCAGCATTAGTGGGGGTTAGTCACTGATTTTACAACTTAATTGTCAAAAGTTTCAAACACGGATTCTAAAAGATTTTTGGTGGGGATTGCTTTAACCAAGGGGAATATTTAGGGAAGTTCTCATTAGCTGATAGGACAGAAGTTCATATCAACTTCAGGTGTCACAGAAGGTCAGCAGTAGACATGGGGCAGAAGGAGCATTTTTTCCCCCATAATACTCATGACTTAGAATTATGTTTGCTTGTTTATTTTATTGTGTTTCCCTACATCAAAAAGTGTAAGCTCCATGAAGGCAGGAGTGCTGTCTGGCTGGCTTCCTGCAGCATAATCAATTCTCTGTGCCTGGCACATGGAAGGCACTCAGGTTGGTCCCAGACTATAGGATCACAGCATCCAGTGACTCTCCAGCTTCTGGCTGCTAGTTAGGTATTGATCTGTTCAAAGGTAGTAAAGACATGGCTATGGGAACCAGGATTCAAGACTCCAGTCTCTGAAACAGTGGGCAAAGCAGAATTCAAACCTCAAAGGAACTAGGGAATTAGAAAAATACTAAAGCATGGGGTAGGTACCAAGTCAAAGAACCAACTAGCAGAATGAGGTAGGGGCTTGGCTTAAAAAAGGAAAAATAACCAGCCAGCAAACACATTAAAATAAAACAATTCCCCCAAACAAGTAACAGACATCATAACAATAACATAGAAGAGACAGCCCCATCATTAGGGCTACAGTGTTCAGGGAGGGCAGGATTATCATCCGAGCAGGGCTGCTGCTGGTGGTTAGGCTGGGCAAGTCATTGATTTAGCACCTCGGTTGGTTTCAGAGTCTAAGCTAGGATATAGGTAAGTGAGCCTAGTCAGAGAGATTCATCTAGCTAACTTAGTTTCAAGTATTTACATCCCTGGGAAATTCACACTATTTTGTTTGAAGGTGGAAATTCCAGGAATATTCAGCCAAAGAGCATCCAAGAGTGAGAAATGAAGAGTCCATCCAGGCAGGAAATGGTAGGCAGATCTCCATGTGCCCCAGAAGTGACCTAGGAAGGGAATAATTGACTCGAAGAGATAGACTGGATCTGATGACTTCTACTGGTTTTGGTAGGTCTGATTTTAAAGAAACGATTTTTCTTCTGTTTTATCTATTATCTGGTCAGTTCAGAGCACACAAGTGTTAACTTAGGCAGAGGTAGAATCAGACTATGTATCAGGGCCTTCAGTTTGGTCAAAACATTAACCTTATTTGAAATAATGTTAGTAGTCCCCTAAAATGTGTCTTTAGTCCATGTGTGATTGCCTCTAGTATTTGAGTTTCATAAGCAGAACCCTGGCTTATTGAGAAGGACTAGGCCATCTGTCTTTTGAATCATGAACATTTTCTGTCTTTGGCAGTTCCTACTTTTTAATGGAGATTTTGCTAGAGAATTTCAGGAATTTATCATTTTCTTTTGGAAAACTATAAGAGGCAGTTAAATGTTCATTAAGCTTTGGCAAGAACAACTTGTTTACTAAAGACACTGTTCTTACAAAATGTATGATCCCCACTTTCTGTGGTTTCTTTGCTAAAATATGTGTTTGTGAGGACATTTTAGAGTGTTGGTAGGATTGGGTCTATACAATTACTTGTAGTGTCTTGGCGGTCAGTTATTTCGCATAAAAGTAGGAGCTATAATTTTCTAAGACTCTTTTATACACGTAGCCCACCAATAGTGAAATTGAGACTCAGATACTTCAGCTATAGGGATCTTGAACAAGGGTTAATGGCTGTGGATTTCACTGGCTTTAGTATCTAGTACAGTGGTTCTCAACCTTCCTAATGCTGCGACCCTTTAATGCAGTTCCTCATGTTGTGGTGACCTCCAACCATAAAATTATTTTCGTTGTTACTTCATAACTGTAATTTTGCTACTGCTATGAATTGTAATGTAAATATCTGATATGCAGGATGTATTTAGGTGACCCCTGTGAAAGGGTCATTCAACCCCCAAAGGAGTCGCGACCCACAGGTTGAGAACGACTGATCTAGTACCTTTTAGTATTCTAATGTATTATTTTAAATGATAAAAGAATGCATGCTCATTGTAGAAATTTTTTATTGAGTTTATTGGGGTGACATAGGTTAACAAGTGTACAACTCAACAAACACCATCTGCACACTGCATTGTGGGCCTATCGCCCAAAGTAAAGTCTCTTTCAGTCCCCATTCATACCCCATTTGCCTCCATCCACCTTCCCCCATCCCCTTTCCCTCTGGCTTTCACCATCCTGTTTTCTGTGTCTATGAGTATATATATATATTTTTTTCTAATAAAAGAATAATATGCAAATTAACCATCTCTCCGGGTCGCATAAGCCGTGCCCACCAACCAAGCCACACCCACCAGCCAATCAGAGCAGCTGGATGCAAATTAACTCAGCCAAGATGGCGGCCGGCAGCCACAGAGCTAGAGTAAACAGGAGGCTTCCATTGCAATTGCCTGCCTAGGCTGGCTGAGCCTCTGCTCACGGTAACCATGTTTCAATTATAGAAGCCACAGAGCTGAAACAAACAGGAGGCTTCCTTACCTGCCTAGGCCTCGGCTCAAAGCAACAGTGTTTCAATTATAGAAGATAAATAAACCCCAGAAACCTGATTCCACTCAGCTGGGACCTTGGGTCAATGGGAGCTCTGGGCAGACTGAAAACAGCCCTCAGTCCCTCACCCAGGCTGGCCAGGTACCCCAGTAGGGACTCAAACCCTGAAGGGACTGTGGGCAGCCTGAAAACGGCCCTCATTCCGTCACCCAGGCTGGCCACACCCCAGTGGGGTGAGCGTCCACACTGGTGGGCTTGGCCAGCCTGCAAACAGCCATCAGCCCCTCATCCAGGCTGGCCAGGCATGCCAGCAGGTGGACATCCCCTGAGGGGTCCCAGACTGCGAGAGGGCACAGGCTGAGCTGAGGGACCCCCTAAGTGCACAAATTTTTGTGCACCGGGCCCCTAATATATATATATACTAGGGGCCCAGTGTACAAAAATTTGTGCACTCTGGGGGTGGGGGTCCTTCAGCCCGGCCAGTGCCCTCTTGCAGTCTGGGATACCTCGGGGGGGGGGGAGGGGATGTCCACCTGCTGGCGTGCGTGGCCAGCCTGGGTGAGGGGCTCAGGGCCATTTTCAGGCTGCCCACAGCCCCTTAAGGGTTCATGCACTTGGGGGTGGGAGGGCTGGTGAGTGCAGGCCTGGACATTTCCCACCAGAGGGCCCATGATTGCACACGCCTGGTGGGCCCCCACTGCTGAGGGGACACACCTGGCACAGAGTTGGGTGGCGAGCCAGGGGCGGACGCTGGTGCAGGATCCCTCGGTGGGGCCCTGCTGCTGAGCAAACACACCTGGGGTGGAGCCGGGCAGTGGACTGGCTTTGGATTCTCCACACTGTGCAGCAGATGCTCCCACATGCCCTATGGAGGCCCCTGGGGGGCAGATGAAGGTAGTGGACCCTGGACAGTGCTCCTGCATGCCCCCGAGGAGGCCCCCGGGGCAGAGCCAGGCAGCAGACCCAGGACAGGCATTCTTGGACACCCCACAGAGGCCCCTGGGGCAGAGCCAGGCAGCTGACCCAGGACGGGCACTCCTGGATGCCCCAAGGAGGCCCCCAGGGGGCAAAGCCAGGCAGTGGATCCAGGATGACTGCTCCTGCAAGACCCGTGGAGGACCCGCTCTCCCAGAGGACTGGTGGAGGCACCCGGGGGGCAGAGCCAGGCAGTGGACCCGGGACAGGCACTCCTGGATGCCTCGAGGAAGCCCCAGGCCAGACCCCGCCCCCCACTGAGCTGACACACCTGGCACAGCTATGCCAGCCGTGGAGGCTCCCAGTGCAGAGCCGCCCTGCCAGCCTCCATCTTGGCTGGGTTAATTTGCATGCAGC
>PVJC01029237.1:0-22014 GCA_004026665.1 Murina feae
GCTCTTAGTGTGAATGCACTGGGAGTCAGGAATTTCAGGCTCAGGTGATAAGAAACAGAGTCAGGTCACTGGTGCTTAGTGTTTCCTCCTGCTTGGAGAATCGGGGTCCCGGATCCTGTGCTTTGGGGAACAAGTTCCCAGTGTTTGCGCATTCCCAGGCTAAAATTCCTGTAGGCTATGCTGCAGGGAACAAGTTTCCAGTGTTTGTGAGTTCCCAGGCTAAAATTCCTGTAGCTGTGCTGTGGGGAAGAAGTTCCCAGTGTTCACATGTTCCCAGACTAAAATTCCTGTAGCAGTGTTGAGGCCCGAGCTAGGGGTGGGTCTATAAGTTACTATGGCACTGCCCCCAAGCCTACGGGGAGAAGGATTGGCTCTGTTACTCACAGAGATCTGCCATCGGGATGTCTGCATTCTTGGTGTCCCTGGGTCTGTAGCTGTTATTGCAGGTTGCTGTCTCCAGTGGCTGCAGGGTCCTGGTTTGCATCTGAGACCAGACTGGGTGGTATTTAGGTCAGTACCCTAGTCTTAAGCAACTCTGTTTCTCACGATGGCATGGTCTCTGTGTCTGCACTGGCTGCCCAGGAATGTCCATGCTGGGAGCTGGGCTCTGCCTTTAACACTGCCTAGTTTGGCAGCCCCTTAGAAGACCTGAAGAATATAACTGTCCCTACCTCATACACACACACACCACACACGTCTATACACTCCTCTATTACTTCTTGGCTCTCTCACACTCTCTCCCTCCCTATCTTCCTGCCAATAACCATCTTTTTTTCTATATTTAAGTTTTTGAGGCAATTGCATACTATTTTCCATAATGGCTGTACCAATCTGCATTCCCACCAGAAGTGTACTAGGGTTGCCTTTTCTCCACATCCCCACCAGCGCTTGTCTTTGTTGATTTGTGGATGGTAGCCATTCTGACAGGTATTAGGTGATACCTCATTGTCATTTTCATTTGCTTCTCTCTGATGATAAGTGACTTTGAGGACATTTTCATATGTCTCGGCCATCTGTTTGTCTTCTTTGGAGAAGGGTCTATTTAGGTCCTTTGCCCATTTTTTAATTGTTAAATATGTTCTTCCATACTATGGACTCCCTTTTTTCATTTTGTTGATGGCTTCTTTTGCTGTGCAGAAGCTTTTTATTTTGATGTAGTCCCATTTGCTTATTTTCTCCTGAGTTTCCTTTGCCTTAAGAGCTGCATTGGTAAACATATTGCTGTGAGAGATATGTGAAATTTGCTGCCTATGTTTTCTTCTAGGATTTTTATGGTTGCGTGACTTACATTTAAGTCTTTTATCCATTTTGAGTTTATTATTGTGTATGGTGTAAGTTGATGTTCTAGTTTCATTTTTTTTGCACGTCCAGTTTTCCCGACACCATTTATTGAAGAGACTTTCTTGACTCCATTGTATGCTCTTGCCTCCTTTGTCAAATATTAATTGAGCATAATGGCTTGGATCGATTTCTGGGGCCTGTGTTCAGTTTCATTGATATATATGCTTGTTCTTGTTCCAGTATCAGGCTGTTTTGATTACAGTGGTTTTGTTGTATAACTTGTGATCTTGTATTCTGTTTCCTCCAACTTTTTCTAGTTTTTCAAGATTGCTGCAGCTATTCAGGTCCTTTTTTATTCCAAATGAATTTTTGGAGTATTTATTCTAGGTCTGTGAAATATGCTCTTGGTATTTTAATAGGATTGCATTGAATCTGTAGATTGCCTTGGGTAGTATGGGCATTTTAATGATGTTGATTCTACAAATCCATGAACATAGTATATTCTTCCACTTGTTTATATATTCTTCTATCTCTCTCTCTCTCTCTCTTTTTTTTTTTTTTTTTTTTTTACAACATCTTGTAGCTTTCCAAGTACAGGCGCTTTGCATCCTTGGTAACTTATATTCCTAAGTATTTTAATTTTTTTGTTGCAATGGTAAATGGAATTGCTTCTATTCTGAGAATTTATTATTGGTGTATAAAAATGCCATTGAGTTTTGGGTGTTGATTTTATATCCTGATATACTGTGAAATTCATTTATTAAATCTAGTAGGTTTCTTGTGCACTCTTTAGGGTTTTCCATGTACAGTAGCTTGTCATCTGGGGATAATGAGAGGTTACTTCCTCCTTTCCAATTTGGATGCCTTTTTATTTCTTCTTGTTTGTCACTGTGGCTAGGACTTCTAAAACTATGTTGACTAAAAGTGGTGAAAGTGGACATCCCTGTCTTTTTTCTGTTCTTGGCGGAATTTTTATTTTTTTGTTTTGTTTTTTTTTTTTTTTTGTCCATTGAATATGATGTTGGCTGTAGGTTTCTCATATATGGCCTTTGTCATGGTGAAATATGCTCCCTCTATTCCCACTTTGCTAAGAGTTCTTTTTTTTAAATCAAAAATGTGTGTTGGATTTTTTCAAATGCTTTTCCTATGTCTATTGGTATGATCATGTGATTTTTGTCTTTCAATATGTTTATGTGATACATCACGTTTATTGATTTGTGAATATTGTAGCAGCCTTGCATTCCTGGAATCAATCCTACTTCATCATGGTGTATGATGTTTTTACTGTATTACTGGATGTGGTTTGCTAACATTTTATTGAGGATTCTAGCACCTATGTTCATCAGGGATATTGGCCTGTATATTTCTCTTTCTTTGTAGTATATTCATCAGGATTTGGAATTAGGGCAATGCTGGCCTCATAAAAAGAAGTTGAAAGTGTTCCTTCCTCTTGGATTTTTTTGAATATTTGGAGTAATATAGGTGTTCATTCTTCTTTGAATGTTGGTTGAAACTCTCCTGTGAAGCCATCCAGACCTGGGCTTTTGTTTGGTTGGAGGTTTTTTATTGTTTGTTTGTTTGTTGTTGTTGTTTTTCTTTTTGTACTCCTTCTATTTCATCAGTTGTTATTGGCTTATTGAGGTTTTCTGATTCTTCCTGATTGAGTTTTGGCAGATTGTATTTTTCTAGGAATTTGTTCATTTCATCCACATTGTCCAGCTGGTTGGCATATAGTTGTTCATATTATTTTCTTACAATCCTTTGTATTTCTGTGTTGTTGGTGTTTACTTCTCCACATTCATTTCTGATTTTATTTATTTGGGTCCTCTCTCTTTATTATTGGGTCTGCCTGTCAGTTCATCAATTTTCTTTATCCTTTCAAAGAACTAGTTCTTGGTTTCAATGATTTTTTTGTATATATATATATATTTAGTTTTTATGTCATTTATTTCTGCTCTAATCTTTACTATTTCCTGCCTTGTACTTACTCTTGGATTTTCTTGTCCTCTTTCTAGTTCTTTAAGTTGTAGAGTTAAATAGTTTATTGTTGATTTTTTTCTTGTTTTTTAACATAGGCTTGTCATGCCGTGAACTTCCCTCTCAGAACTGCTTTTGCTGTGCCCCAGAGATTTTGAGCTGTTGAGTGTTCATTTGATTTCTTTCCAAGAAGTTTTTTATTTCCTTCTTGATCTCGCTGGTAACCCATTCATTATTTAATAACATGCTAGTTAGCCTCAATGTATTTGAATGTTATTGGTTGTTTTTACTGCAGTTGATTTCTAATTTCACCCCATTGTGATCTGAGAGGATGTTTGATATGATTTAAATTTTCTTGAACTTGTGGAGACTTGTTCTGTGTCCTAACATGTGCTCTATCTTTGTAAATGATCCATGTGCACTTGAGAAGAAAGTATATTCTGCTGATTTGTGGTGAAATGTTCTGTAAATGTCAATTTAATCCATATGATCTAGTGTGTCCTTTAGAGTCACTGTTTCCTTATTAAGTTTTTATCTGGAAGGTCTATCCAGTGAAGTCAGTGGGGTGTTAAAATCTCATGCTATGACATATTGTTGTTGATTTCTCTCTTAAAGTCTTCTAGAATTTTTAAAATGTATGTAGGTGCTTCTATCTTGGGTGCATGTATGTTTACCAGGGTAATATCCTCTTGTTGGATTGAACCCTTTATTATTATATAGTGACCTTTGTTGTCTCTTATAATGGACTTCATTTTAAAGTCTATTTTGTCAGATATGAGTATTGCTACTCCAGCTTTTTTTTTTCTTTTCTATTTGCATGGAATTTTTTTTCCATCCTTCCACTCTCATCCTATGACTTTTGTTTTGAGATGGGTCTCTTATAGACAGCATATAGATTGGTCATTTTTTAAAATCCATTCAGCTACCCTATGCCTTTTTAAAATTGACTTTAGTGAGGAAGGGAGAGGGAGAAAGAGATAAAAACATCAATGATGAGAGAAAATTATTGGTTGGCTGCTTCCTACACGCACCCCACTGCAACCCGGGCATGTGCCCTTGACCAGAATCGAACCCAGGACCTTTCAATTTGCAGTCCAATGCTCTATCCACTGAGCCAAACCAGCGAGGCCACTACTGTATGCCTTTTTAATTGAGCTTTTAATCCATTTATATTTAGGGTTATTATTGATAGGCACTTATTTATTGCCTTTTTAATTCTGTATGTCTATGTTTTTTTCTCTCTTTCTTCTCATTATAGCTGTCCCTTTAGCCTGTGTTGTAATGCTGGTTTGGTGGTGATGTACTCTTTTAGCCTCTTTTTGTCTGGGAAGCTCTTTATTTGACTATATATTTTGAATAGTAACTTTGCTGGATATAGTAATCTTGGTTTCAGATCCTTGCTTTCCATTATCTTGAATACTTCATGCCATTTCTTTTTGGCCTGTAGGGTTTCTGATGAGAAATCAGGTGTCAGCCTTATTGGAGCTCCTTTGTAGGTAACAGTTGACTTTTCTCTTGCTGCCTTTAAGATTATCTGTTTGTCTTTAATTTTTGGCATTTTAATTATGATGTTTGTGGTCCTGGGCCTGTTTGGGTTCTTCTTTCTTGGGGTTCTCTGTGCTTCTTGGACTTGTGTGACTTTCCTTCACCATGTTAGGGAAATTTTCTGCCATTATTTCTCCTAACACGTTCCATATTCCTTTCTGCCTTTCTGTCTTACTGCCTCTTCTGGCACATCTGCTATTTGAATATTGTTGCATTTTATGTTGCCCCACAGCCCCCTTAAGTTGTACTCCTTTTTTGGTTTTTCTTTTTAGTTCTCTGATTGAGTGAGTCTTTAACTCTGTCTTCTACTTACTGATTCGATCCTCAGCTACCCCTAATCTGTTGTGTATTCCTTCCAATGTGGTCTTTACTTGTGCTATGTTATTCTGTATTTATGTTTTCATACTTACTATATCTTTTCTCATGCTGTTGAGCATCTTTCCCATCATTATTCGGAACTCTGTATCAGATAAATTTCTTATCTTCATTTTATTTATATATTCTTTTGTAGAATTCTCTTATTCTTTCATTTGGGTATTGTTTCTTTGTCTCCTAATTTTGGCTGCCTTTGTGGGTTGCTGACTGTGTATTAGGTAGATCTGCTACGCCACTCAATCTCTACTGGAGGACAGTGTCAAATGCTATTTCTGAGGGATCAAGCAAAGATTCAAAGCCTCCAGATACTGCCTCTTTCTATAAACTGATTGGATTTTATCTTGAATTGCCCTTGAGCAATCTTCCACAGGTGTGGCAAGATTGTTTTGTTTTTCAACTGTGTGATGTAATTGCTTCTGCCTAGAGGCTTATTGTAGTCTCTTAATGGGCCTCAGAAACTCAGCACTGTGGGGCAAGGTGTTTTCCAAAAGGGTAGATCAACTATGTTCCCCCCAGGCAAGGTAGCCCATATAGCAGATGTCTGCCTGTGAAGAAGGATGACCTCCTCAGCATGTGGGAATGACTCAGCACAGGAAACAAGGGTGTTTGCTTTCTGAGCTCTAAATCCAGCACCCATGATCCTGGCTTTTGCTCATACAGCTCAAGTCCACACCGCCATCCCTTTGCCGGATCACAAAGTGGAAGGCTCCCCAGGGAATTTTTTGTGTTGGCCCTTTAATAGGGTGTCCGAATTTTCTCATAGTCTCTCTATGGCAGACAGCAACCCTGCTGCCAGATGTTATGTGGATACCCTTCTCAGTTCTGTTGTTCTCTGCTGAGGGGCCCAGTTTGGGGTTTGGACCCCAGAATTCTCAGTGGGAATCCCCTCACAGCTGAGATATCTTTCTGGAACTTCAGCAGCTATCTGTGAGAGCACAGCCAGCCCTTTTGCACCTCTGCCCCTCCTACTAGTCTCTATGAAGTCTCCACTTTCTGTCCTTGATTAATCAGAGTTCTTTCCAGCGAGTCTTCTGCTGAATATTCAGGAAATTTTTCTGTTTTTTAGTTGTAAGCCCATTTTGGTCCTGGGAGCATGTTACTCCGCTGCCATTTTAAATCTTCTGTAGTGGAGTTTCTTGAGGGAGACTGCTAGTGAAAAACCAGGTAAGGGTGAGTGGTATTCAAAAATTGATACATATTAAAACTCGCTACCAGTTCTGGGTCTGAGGCCACTCCACAACATTTTCAGGGTACATCAAGGTTGGCCACTACCTGTCTTGTGGGTGTTGACCTTTGTGGCAGGGCCAAATCTCAGGGATTCCTCAGGGTGAGTCTAGCAGTGTTTATGAATGCTCACACATACCAAAGTTTGGCCGTGTGGTAGTAGGGCTCTACACAGGAATGGTGGCACTCATCTGATGTGTGTAGAAAAATTGGCCCAACTTAAGAGCTACACACCTCAATTTTTTCCATATTCTGCCCAGACTTCCTGCATAGTATTCTGCACTGGAGAATCAGGATGACCACAAATAACTGACAATGCTGAAGACCACAAACTCAGTGGGGTCTGGCCACCCAGAGTCAGAAGTGTCAAGCTGAAGTTTTTCACTTGATGGGGCTATTGCAGTAGTTCCCAACCAGTGGGTTGCGACCCCTTTGGGGGGTCGAATGACCCTTTCAAAGGGGTCGCCTAAATACATCCTGCATATCATATATTTACATTACAATTCATAACAGTAGCAAAATTACAGTTATGAAGTAACAAAAAAAATAATTTTATGGTTGATGGTCACCACAACATGAGAAACTTTAAGTGTTGAGGCATTAGGAAGGTTGAGAACCATTGGGCTATTGGGTCTCTTATGGGGGTTTGTGATACTGCTGCTCTGGCTGCAGGGGCTGGACACTTTTGCTGTGGGTATTTCTGCTGCTATGTTGGGGGAGTTGTCCAGGCAGCAAGAGGCTCTTCTGTTATGGCTGTGCATATGGGGGTACTCCAGTAGGGGTGGGGCATCCTCTGACCTGCAGTTGAGGAGGAAAATGGTCTCTGCCCCAGAGCCATACAACTCTGTCTCTTCTTCTTGAGTTAATCCTCAAGTTTCCTTCAAGAAAATCTACCACAGGCTCAGGTGGCAGACTCCGCCACAGAGCTTGAGCTTTGGCTGTACAACAGGGTACTAGAAGGGTGGGGCTTGTGCAAGTCGCTCTGGGCCAATGCAGATTGGAGGGAAGTGTTCACCCCAGGAATGATGGCATCTGTGGGTGATGCAGGTGAGGGACAGCACAGGTACCCCATGGCCATCCTGTCCCTCCCGCCATCTTCTTGGAGCCACATAGCCCAATGTGTTCTCACAAGACTGTTCCAATTCACCCTCCCTCTGTTGGATCCCATAGGGAGTGGATGCAAAGGAAATTTTGTGTTCTGGCCCTTTAAGAGGGCATCTGTATTTCTAGCTGAAGTCCCTTCTCTCCATGGTGGACAAAATTTCTGATATTTACCAACAGCTGTTATGTGTTTGCCTCCTCTTGGCTCTGTTGCTCCAAGCTGGGGCACCCAGTGTCTGGTTGAGACCCCACTTTCCTCAGGGGGCACCTTTGCAGCTTAGATACTCCTCTGAATTCTCAGCTGCCATCTGTAATTGGGGCTAGGCCTTTTCATGTCTCTGCCCTTTCTATTAGTCTCAATGTGACTGCGTTTCATTAGGATTTTCCTCTGGAGTTGTTTCTTGTTCCTTCATTTGGAGTATATTCTTCTATTTCCCCATTTTGTTTGACTATCTGTGTTTGTGCCTTTGAGTTGGTTGGAATAGTAACTGTTCCCATTCTTGAAATAGTGGTCCTGTTAGTTTGTGTGTTGAATACTTTTCGCATGCTGGTTTTAGTTGGGATGGATGCCAGCAATACCAATTGTTTCACATAGCCTGAGGGAATGGGTTCTGATTTGAGTAGCCTGGTGTGTGTGTGTGTGCTTTCTTGCCTTTCTAATATGGGTAGGGCTGCATGATCGAAGAGACTGCTTTGTGTGTGCTCAGCATGTCTTGTTGTTTTAATTATCTGTGCTGGGCTATTCTGCATGATTGCTTTCTTGTATTTCAACCACTTTTTAGCTCTGCTCTTTCTTTTGGTGGGGCAGCCTTGTGTGTACAAATAGCCTTACTTTGTTCTTTACATTTTCTTGGCTTGGCTACCCTACCCAAATGTATGGCAGCACCCCACTCACTCTGCATTGATCTGCAAGGTTTTACTAGATCTGTGTTTTATTTGGGCAGAGTAGCCCCATGTGTACATGCAACAGTGCCCCGCTATCTCTGCACTTTCTCTGATGGGCCAATCCTGTGAGCTGGCACCACAGCCCATTTACCAGCTCCATACTCTTTCTAGGAGTAGCAGCACCCCACTATCTCTGCACTTCCCCTGGATAGGATATCCCCATAGCCAGGGACCACAGTCTTTTGCTACCCCTTTATTCTCTCCAGGCAGGGGAGTGCCACATTTATGTGCAACCCAATGTGTGAAGCATAACCCTGAAACATAACCCTGCCACATCTGCTGGATCAGTCTCTGAGTGAAAAAGCTCCTTTGATGCAAACTATTATGCCCTCCTTCTTTTGTTTGATCTAACTCTAGGAGTGGTGGCTAAGGATGTGCTGCAGCACCTGCAGGTTGGCCATAGAACCTGGATGGAGCTTTTATCTGCCATCCACATGCCCAGGAGCTGTAAACAATGATGAACACCAGTTCCTCTGGTCCTGGGCTGTTCCCTCAGTTTCTGGAGAGCTCTTGCAATTCCTCAGCCTTCTGTATCTCCCCCACCCTCCTCTCTCTCTCTCTCTCTCTCTCTCTCTCTCTCTCTCTCTCTCTCTCTCTCCTCTCTCTCCCTCTCTCTCTCTCCTTTTTCTCTCTTCTTTCTCTCTCTCTCTTGTTTGTTGTGCATATCTATTGAAAAGGCTCTCAGTTGTCTTTGAGGAAGAATTTCTGTAAATATAGGGGTAACATTGGATGTGTTTTTGGGAGAGTGCAAGCTCACTGTCCACAAATACCACCTTCTTGGACCTACTAGAGAGTTTTTAAATATCAGACATAGGGTGCAGCAACAGCTTTGATTCTCCATATTCAAATGTCTATACAATTTCTGAGACATTGTTCTCTCTGATTTCAGTTCTCTGTTGGATCGAAGAGGAGTTGTTGATTTTTTACCTTGTTCAGCTTTTTTCATGGATGACAATGGGCATGACAACTTACAGGCTTCTTACTTGTAGGACCAGAAACAGAAGTCTTGTGTCAATCACCTTTTATCTCTTGGCTTCATGTTCCCTAATTGTAAAACAAAGAAATAAGATCACTACTTGGTGGCTAAAGTCTCCTCTAGTTCTAGCATTCTGTTGATCCCATAAACACTGACTTGAATGAATGACTATGCCGATTTCTAACATTTGCTACCCTTCTTACACAGGCAGACCTGCAGGTGGACAAGGAGAGGCACATTTTTTTCGAGTCCTCACTTGATTATGTTTATCAAATCCAGGAAGTTCAGGAGTCCAAGAAGTTCAATATTGTGGAGCCGGTAAGTTCTATCGGTTGGTTAATGCTCTAAAAATATTTACCAAATGCTTGGTAAATATGGAGAACTTTGATCATAAAATCAGAACCTTGAAGAATGTGAAAGATAATCCCTGTTTAAAAACAAATCTTTCTTCACCCATTTTTTTCTCTCTAGCTATGCTTATTCTTTCTTTTATTCCTTTCTTGTTATTTTGCTCCCTGGTTTTCTCTGTCTCTCTTTAAACACACACACACACACATACACACACATTTTTATTGATTTTTTTAGAGAGAAAGGAAGGGAGAGAGATACTGGTAGATGAGAGAGATGGATCCTCCATCTACTGGGCTCTATCTCCCTTTTATTTTTTGTTTTACCCTGTCCTCCTTCCTTTCTTTCTCTCATGCTTTCATAAAGCCTTTTAAAATACCCATCATATCCCAGGCACTGTGCTAGGAACTCATGGCCTGTGTACTCAATGACTTTCCATTGTAACATTTTTACTTCTATTTTCTTTAACTTTTTTCTTTTCTTAAATTTCCTTAATTTGTTATAAAATATAAAGTACTTTGATTTGATAGCTATGTTAAATTTTAACAACTTTTTATTATAACAAATGTATTCTTATTGCAGAAAAGCTAGAACAAATTATAAGAAAAACAAAACAAAAAACAAAGTCCCCATACAGAGATAATAACTTAATATTTTCAGTGGCATTTTCTTCCCATATGCTTTATGTACCTATTACATTTTTTCTCTATCTACATATACCCATGTACTTTGTAGATTTAGGTGTTTATATACCTATGTGCATAAACATGCATGTATTGCAAATTAATATATACATCTGTGTTCATGTGTATCTGTCATTTATATATGTCTGCTTATGTATATGTGCAAACAAGTATTTATTCATTCATCCCATAAACATTTATTGTGCTTCTATTATGTGTTGGGCACTGTTCTAAAAACTGATTATGCTGTAGTGAACAGGGCAGACTCAGTTTCTGTCATTATGAATACTACTATCTCATGTAGGTAGACCAAAGGGAAGGAAAAATATCCTATACAATAAAAGCCTAATATGCAAATAGACTGAACAGTGGAACAACCAGTGGAACGACCGGTCACTATGATGTGCACTGACCACCAGGGGGCAGATGAACAACACAGAAGCTACCTGCAGCCTCTAGGCCCCAGGCCAGCAAAATTAGGTGCTAATAGGGGCCCCGCAATCGCCCTGCTGGTTGCCCTACAGAGGGAGGTGACCAGTGGTGGCAGCAGAGGGCGAAGCTGGTGAGCAGGCAGTGCCAGGTGGGCCAAGATGAGTGCTGGCAGGGTCCCCCAATTGCCCCACCAGCTACCCCACAGATTGGCCCTGATTGCTGGTCAGGCCTAGGGACCCTATCTGTGCACAAATTTTGTGCAGCCGGACTCTAACATATAAATAAAATAATCGTAAGTTGTAATTAAGCACTAAAACAAAGAACAAAAATGGGCAGCTACTTTACGTCAAGTAGTCAAGGAGGTCCTCTGAAATTGTCAATAAAATCTAAAGAAAGCAAAGGTGAGGCAATGTGAATAATGAGGAAAGAACATTCCAGGCATAGAAATGCAGACATAAACAGTCCTTAACTTAGGAAAGAATGGTGTAATCAAGGAATAAAATACTGGTGAGATATCAGGAAAAGGCAGCAACTAATATTTGAAAGGAAGGCATAGGAGCTATAGCTATGGGAAGGTGTTTGGGTTGTAGTCTAAGGGAAACCTCTGATGGATATTAAGCAGGATATAATATGAGCTGATTTTATATGGAGAATGGCTTGGAAGAAGTCAACATTGTTAGTGGAGAAACCAGTTAGGAGGATAGTGCAGTGCTCTAAGCAAGAGAAGAGGTTGTTTTGGGATAGAGTAGTGGTAGTGTATGCTGGGGTGTTTCTCAGCACCTAGGAGGGTTCAGGAATCTGGA
This sequence comes from Murina feae, assembly GCA_004026665.1. Classification (NCBI taxonomy): domain Eukaryota; kingdom Metazoa; phylum Chordata; class Mammalia; order Chiroptera; family Vespertilionidae; genus Murina; species Murina feae. The sequence goes on from PVJC01029237.1 coordinate 11,691, forward strand.
GAAGGGCTGCATGAAAGTTAATAAAGAGACTTTAAATATAAATTTGGAATACATGTGGGTGTAAGAGGAGAGATTTAGCTATAGTAGCCAAGTTCTCTGAATCTCTGGACCTCTCCCTCTCATTCTTTATTAACACAAATTGCCCTAAAGCAAAGCAGATACACACACACACACACACACACACACACTAGGGGCCCGGTGCACAAATATTTGTGCACTCAGGAGGGGGGGGGTCCCCTCAGTCTGGCCTGTACCCTCTCATAGTCTGGGATCTCATAGTCTGGGGGATGTCCACCTGCTGGCATGCCTGGCCAGCCTGGGTGAGGGACTGATGGCTGTTTGCAGCCTGGCCAAGCCCACCAGTGTGGACCCTCACCCCATGGGGGTGTGACCAGCCTGGGTGAAAGGCTGAGGGCCGTTTTCAGGCTGCTCACAGTCCCTTCAGGTTTCGGGTACCTACTGGGGTGCCTGACCAGCCTGGGTGAGGGTCTGAGGGCCATTTTCAGGCTGCCCACAGTCCTTTCAAGGTTTGGGTCCCTTCTGAGGTGCCTGGCCAGCCTGAGTGAGGGGCTGAGGGCCGCTTTCAGGCTTCCCACAGCTTCCATTGACCCAATGTCCCAGCAAGGCTGGCAGAAATCAGGATTCTCGGGTTTATTTATCTTCTATAATTGAAACATTGTTGCCTTGAGTAGGGGCCCAGCTGGCCTAGGCAGGCATTTTCCACCATCGCTGGTATAACGGAAGCCTCCTGTTTGCTCTAGCTCCATGGCTGCTGGCCACCATCTTGGCTGGGTTAATTTGCATACAGCTGCTCTGATTGGCTGGTAGGCGTGGCTTATGTGTAACAGAGTGAGGGTCAATTTGCATATTACTCTTTTATTAGATTAGATATATATTTGTATTTATGTATTCATATGTGTTTATAGATATATGTATATGGTGTGTGTGTGCATTTTATGTGTGCTCACCTGTTTACTTTCTAAAAACTATACAGCAATTTTTAGTACTTTTTATTATATAACTTCATTATTGCCAGCATTGAGCATTATTTCTTAAATGTTTATATTTGATTGAATTCATAATTTTTGTTTTTATTTTTTTATTATTTTTTAATCTTTATTGTTCATATTATTACAGTTGTTTCTCTTTTCTCCCCCTATAGCTTCCCTCTTCCCAGTTCCCACCCCATCCACTGCCCTTATCCCCCCCCCCACTGTCCTCATCCATAGGTGTACAATTTTTGTCCAGTCTTTTCCCACACCCCCAAGCCCCTTTCCCCCTGTGAATTGTCATTCCACTCCCTTTCTATGCCCTTGATTCTATTCTATTCACCAGTTTATTCTGTTCATCAGACTTTTTTTTAATTATTCACTTGATTTTTAGGTTCACTTGTTGATAGATATGTATTTGTTGTTCATAATTTTTATCTTTACTTTTTCTTCTTCCTCTTCTCAAAGGATACCTTTCAGTATTTCATATAATATTGGTTGGGTGATGATGACTCTTTTAGCTTTTTCTTGTCTGTGAAGCTCTTTGTCTGACCTTCAATTCTGAATGATAGCTTTGCTGGGTAAAGTAACCTTGGTTGTAGGTTCCTGCTATTCATTGTTTTGAACATTTCTTGCCATTCCCTTCTGGTCTGCAATGTTTCTTTTAAGAAATCAGCTGACAGTCATATGGGTTCCCTCTTGTAGGTTACTGACTGCTTTTCTCTTGCTGCTTTTAAGATTCTCTCCTTGTGTTTTGCCCTTGGCATTTTAATTATGATGTATCTTGATGTGTTCCTCCTTGGGTTCCTTTTGTTTGGGGTTCTCTGTGCTTCCTGGACTTGCAAGTCCATTTCTTTCACCAGGTGAGGGAAGTTTTCTGTCATTATTTCTTCAAATATGTTTTCTATATCTTGCTCTCTCTCTTCTTCTGGCACCCCTATAATTCTGATGTTGGTATGCTTGAAGTTGTCCCAGAGACTCCTTACATTATCTTCATATTTTTGAATTCTTTTTTCTTTTGGCTTTTCCGGCTGGGTGAGTTTTGCTTCTTCATATTTCTTATCTTTGGTTTGATTCTTGTGATCCTGTTGTCTGCTTTTGGATCTCTGTGTATTATTCTTTATTTCAGTCAGTGTATGCTTAATTTCTAGCTGGTCCCTTTTCATATGCTCGAGAGTCTCACTAAATTTATCAGCAGACTCTAGAATATTCTTGAAAAGCCTTACAACCGTGGTTTTGAACTCTATATCCAGTTGTTTCCTTTCCTCCATTTCTGTCATTTGTGACCTGTTTCTTTGTCTCCACATTTTGGCTGCTTCCCTGCATTGTCAGAGTGGCTTTAATCAGCTGTGTCTATGGTGGGAGAACTTCTATGCTGGAGACACCCTTGTGGGGCAAGACTTGCTTCAGTGCGGCTTTGGTACCCACTAAGTCTGCCTCCTGACAGTGTCCCTTATGAGTCTGAGTAGTAGTAAACTGGGTGGTCCCACTGACCACTGAGTAGTCTGGCTCTTGTATCTCCAAGGAGGTGCTGTCTTAGCTTCTGCCTGGGACTTCCCAGCCTTTTACATGCAAAAGCCTTTGTGCACAGCTTGGGTTGGGTGGGGTCTCTGGGAGTCTACAGGGCGGAGCAACCAGCTATGGCTGATTCTCAGCCCTGCCCTAAGAGGCACCGAGTATCAAGCCACTCTGGAGTTCTTCCCGGCACCAGACGTTGCCAGACAGTCCAGCTCCTCTCCATATGATTATGAGTCCCTAGAAACTTGCCTGGAACTGGAGTTCAGAGCTGGCAGGAGCTTGTGCTTCCCTCTGGTACAAAATGCTGCCAGTCTTTTCCGCGAGCCCTTTCAGCGTGCCCTTTCTGCGAGCCCCTTCACTCGTGCCTCCATACCTCTGCACTTTATTTCTGCACCTCCTCTGCATCTCAGTCTCTTTCTAGTTGTAGAATTTCCACTCAGCCAACCTTCCTGTGGGTCTGGGTGGTGTCCGTTTTTTCTTTTCATTGTGATTTTGTAATAGTTCTGCCCAGCAGCAATTCCAGTGTTCACCTATGCCACCATCTTGGTTTCTCCTCCATAATTTTTGTTTTTATTTATGTATATTGATTTTTAATGGGATTGAACATTTTGGGCATTAAAATATTTTATTTATTGTATGTCTTCTGCAGCTCCCTCACAACTTTTCTAATTTCAAATTGGGTTTAGGCTCTGAATTCTTTACCATTATGGCAGTGTTCAAAAAGGTACATATGCTTACTTTATTTATTTATTTAGTTACCTATTCAACAAATATTTATTGAGCACCTACTCTGTGCTAATCCTTAGGATTTAGAGAGAAAAGATAGTCTGTCTTCATGCAGTCAAAATTATGAATGGTTTTATATGCTATCTGAAAAGGATCTGAATGAATAAATTTGTTAGTAGTCCTTATTTTCTGGAACTGATTTCAGTGTAAATGTTTAACCTGATAAGACAGTAGCTATGTGTAGACATGCTTGTGTTTGCATGACTGATTTTAACACTATACTGGGTAAACACTGTGTGGAATTTCTTTTCTGTGCTTCTGTTTTCTTTATTTGATCAATAAGAAGGTGCTGGTGATAAATATAGTTTTACATGTTTTCCCTAGGTCTTGGCCTTTCTCCATAGCCTCTTCATTTCCAACAACTTGACTGTGGAGCTCACACAGGATTTCCTCCCTTACAAACAAAAGCTCCAGCTAAGTTTGCAGAATGTAAGTTTGCATGTGGGTTTTGTCACTTGACTCTGCATTACAATTGGATTTAAACCCTGGTGAACTTGACTTTTGAATTCTAGTTTTTTTGCACCCCAGCCAATTTGTCAAGACACACTGGTGTGGATCACAGATATTTTAGTGTACTGGATGGTTCTTGCTCTTCCATTATTAGCTCTCCCTGTCTTTGGCACTGACTGTTGCTGAAACCCACCCTTCCACCCACTGACAACTCTATCCAATATTTATTTTAAGAGTTGTTAATTTGCTGTCTCTCTCCCAGATCAGAACTCAGTTATTGGCTTGTTTATGCACAGGTTTTATGTTACTTCCCTGCTTATCAATCAAGACACTCTCATTGTGGGTTTTATTACCATGAATGCCCATTTCCCCCCTCTCTTCCTTTTTTGACTACATATTACTAGAGTTAACTAGATTACTTTTAAAGGTTTTCTTCACTTTCTTTCCTATGTTGGCCCTTATAGATGGGCATAGCACAGCCTTCTCATTCTGGTCACATTTTTTTCTTATTTATTTATTCATTTAATGAATGCTTGTGGATATATTGAATATGTATGGTGTGCCAGGTATTGTAAGATGCCTCATGCAATGAGGCATGTTAATTTTTAGCTTTTCAATGAATATACAGTTTTTTGGTGGAGAGAGACATAACCATAATGCATTTTGATAAATGCTATAATAAAATTAAGACCAAAAATTTCAAAGATGCACAGAGAGTTTAACAATTGACCAACTAGTATAGTAAAAAAAAGCATCACTGAGGCAGTGATTTTGAACTAGTTGTTTCATTACATGAAGTTTATAGGTGTATTTTTAGATGAAAATGGTAAGTGGCAATGCAAATAAATTTTGACTTGTTTGTTTAGGAGTATCCTGACATACAGTTATTATTGTTGTAGTTTTTCTTTCTGGGAACTCTCATTACTTGGGAATTTCCTTCACAAGAATGTGAGAGTCCTTATCTTCTTCTGATTTACAAAGTATTCCTATAACCAGGTTAATTGTTTAAATCTTCCTTCAAATATAACTTGACAAGTATGAGTTTTGGAAGCCTTTGCATTAATATATATGGTTAACTCATTTAGAAGATAGTGACTAAAATGAGTCCAACTAGATAAGGTAGCTCAGATCACCTTTGTCACTGTCATTTGACAATCATTTTTTAAAATTTATTTTTATTGTTAAAAGTATTACAGATGTCCCCTCTGTTTGTGCTTTTCTTTTTCACATTAACCCTCTCCACCCCATAGCCTCCCCTTCCAGGCCTTCACTGCTCTATTGTCTATGTCCCTTGGTGATGAGTATATGCATAAAATTTCCCCAGTTAATAACTTCTCTCCCACCTTCAGTCTGAAATTTGTTAGTCTGTTCCATGCTTCTATATCTCTGGTTTTATTTTATTCATAAGTTTATTTTGTTTATTAGATTCCACATATGAGTGAGATCATGTGCTACTTTGAATAGTTCATGTCACTTTCTTCTGGGCTGAAGTGTTTCTATTGACAAGTCAGCTGACAGTCTAATGGAAGCTTCCTTGTAGGTAACTTTGTCTCTCATTTGCAGCCTTTAAGATTCTTTCTTTGTCTTTAATGTTTGCCATTTTAATTAATATGTGCCTAGGTATGGGTCTTTTGGGGTTCAACTTGTTTTGAACTCTCTGTGTTTCCTGATCTTGAGTGACTTTTTCTTTCACCAATTTAGGGAAATTTTCTGCCATTCTTTCTTTGAACAGGTCTTCTATTCCTTTCTCAGATTCTGCTCCTATAATGCAAATATTGTTATGTTTCATGTTGTCCCAAAGCTCCCTTAGACTCTCTCTTGCTTTAAAAATTTTTTTTTCCCATTTGCTGGTCTGAATGATTTTGTTTTTGTTTTTTCTACATTGTCTTCTCAGTCCTCAGCTTCTTCTAGTCTACTGTTGAATCCTTCTAGGATGGTCTTTATTTCAGCTATGTCATTATTTCCAATTGATTCTTATTTATTGTTACAACCTCTCTTTTCATGTTGGTGTAGCTCTCATTAAGACCCTTATAGTTCTCATTAAGTTGCTTATAGGTCTAACTGAATTGTTTGAGCACCCTTATCACCATTACTCTGAATTCTATATCTGACAAATTATTTACCTTCATTTCATTTAATTCCCTTTCTGGCAATTCCTCCTTTTCTTTCATTTGAAGGTTATATCTTTGTCTCCCCATTTTTGCTATTCCATTGTTTTTGTTTCTGTGTGTTAGATTAAACTGCTGTGCCTCCCATATTGTGTGGGTGGTCTTATGTAGTAGATATTTTGTGGTACCCAGTGGTGTGATCTCTTAGATCTCCTGAGCTGGGTCCTCTAGGAATCCCCCTTGTTTGAGTTATTTGTGTTCTCATGTTGTAGTTAGTTCTTGAATGTTATTATCCTGTTCATGGATGGAGTCTCCTCTCAGGCTGGCTGGCTATGTGGCTCACCCCATCTTGTGAGCTGTCATGGAGATGCTGACCGAACAGAATAAAATACAATATAACAATACACAAAACAGAAGAAATAAATCAAAAATGCACACAAGACCCCTACAGCACCAACAAAAGCAACAACCATAAAATAGAGAATTGAGAAAGAGAAAAGAGCAATTGTGATAGAAAAAAAAGAAAGAAAAAATATGAGGAGAAAATAAAACAAAGCAAACAAAGCACAAACTAAAAAAAACCAAAAAAAGGGGTATGGAATATGTAGATGCAGAGCTGAAATAAAGAAAATAAGAATAAAGAATTAGGGTAATAGAGGAAGGAAAATGGTTTAAAATAAAGGAAGGAGATAAATGAAAATAAAATACAAGAAAAATATTTGAAAAGTAAATTAGAGGAGAAAGCAGATTGGCCTAAAACAAGGAAAAAAATAAGATGAGAAATCAGGAGAAAAAGAAAAGAGAGAATGAAAAGAGAAAAAAAAGTAATAAAAAAAGAAAAAAGTTGAGTAGGAAAAGGTAAGAGGAAAATTAGATATATAAGGAAAACATGGAGACTAGAATAATAACAAATCAATAAAGCAGATAAAGATAAATTTTAGAAGGGAAAAAAAGAAAGAGAAGACAAAAGGGAGAAAAAAAAGTGAAGTGGCATTCGTTTTAGCCAAATTTAGTGTCCTCTGGGAGCTCTCTTTGGATCCCACCCTTCTGTCTGCCAATTCTGGGCTTCCTGTGAGGTACTTGGGTGCTAACCACTGTCAGGAACTGACCTCCTTTGACTTTCAGCAACCTGCTTGAAACTCCAAGTGATCCACATATGCACCATTTGAGTCTGTCTCCATAGGCCTTGGCTGCATGCAGGAGGGGCCAATCTGCCCTCTAATATAGGTTTGTTAGCAGCATAGGACACAGGGCTGAGTCAGCAAACTTTTCCTGGTTTCCTGGCTCCACCCTCTGCCTTTGTCTGCTAGCCAGCTGTCAGTCTTAATCACTCAAAACTCTGTTTCTGAAAGGGCTCTAGGTGGGGGAGGTGCTGTTTAGCTTTCAGGGAATGTGGCTGGTGTGTTTCTCTATCCCAGAGCTACTCCTCCTTGAGTGGCCCAAAATATTACTCTGCCGTTGATTAGGCAGAGATCCTTGTATGGAGTCCAGCGGGGTTGGCTGGAAACTTGGCGTTTTTATCAGCTCTCCTGTGCAGGGAAAATAACCAGTCTGGTTCCTGCATAGTGGGGTGGGTGGCCCCTCCTCTAATCCAATTAACAATGCTCCTGAGATTGTTCAAACCCATAGACTTGGCCTTTGCTTTTGTTTCCTCTGAAAAGGTCAAAATGCAGGGTCTAGCATGCAGGGATCCTGATGGTGGGACAGGTGTATCACCTAGGGCAGGTTTGTTTTTTTTTTCTTCTTTTTTTTCCTGCCATGTGGCTACTGGGAGCAGCTAGTTTTCAACAAAAATGGCCCTTTAGTTTTGGGGGCCTACAAAGAAATACTTCTGGCTGCTGCATTTCCACATCTCCCTGTAATGCTTCTACCCAGCTTCTCCTTAGGCACCTCAAGTTCACACCTCCCTCCCTGCACCAGTCTCCAGTGAGTAGCTGCAAATGAATGCTCCTGTGCTCTGAGGTTAAAAAACAGCAACAACAAAAACAATGAAATGAAACTTAGGCTTTCTCTCCAACTGCCTCAGGTCTACCTACTCCAGACTCCATTGCAGCCAGCGACACTGCCACCTTTCATGGCTGGATGTTATGTGGGCCAAGGGTCTTGGCTCTGGTGCTCTGGGCTGCGGATACCAGGCTGGGTTCCGAGCCTCTATCTTCTGAGGCATCAGACTCTACTGTAACCCAGTGCTTCCTCTCTTGGCCCCACTGGCCTGCCGTCCCTGGGAACTGGGTCAACTCTTCTTGTGACCTCAACCTTCCTACATGTCTCCATGTTTTCTGTCCTTCCTTGATATAAGTCTCCTCCTCAGCTGGACCTCAATTAGTAATTCCAGATGAATACTCTCCAAATTAGTTGTATTTCTTGTATGGCCTCGGTGCACAGCAGGTCTGCCTGTTCGATCACCATTTTTTTCTTTTCTCATGTGACAATCTTGACATTAAATGCTAAGGACCTCTAATGATTTTCATACCCACATTTCAAACTATGTTTTGCCACTGTGTTTTAATTTTGAATTTTTAAAACATTACTTCTTACCACTAGCTTTTGTTATTCATGGTTATGAAAACATAAGTTTTCTGTTCACTTATCTTCAAAGAAAACACCCTCTCGTACATTTTATTCTCATGGTCAGAATTTATATCATAGTTCAGTAGGCAGTAACTTTACTTGAGGCAGAAGTTAGAAGTTGCTCCCTTGGTGAAGCAGTGGTCAGTCTCATGATCAGAATTCTAAGAGCCCTTATTTACTTCAGTCTTATGTGATTCCTATTTTTTAAAAAAAGTGGTTTTATGGGTACATTGCTATTTACGTTGGTGTGTTGTAACATATGATAAGAGCTAACAAAACTCTGGGTCTCTGACCAAACATTGCTTATTTATGATGATGATGATGATGATGATGATGATGATGTCTTGACAGACAAGAAATCATTTCTCCAGTACTCGAGAAGAGATGGAAGAACTTAAGAAAAGGATGAAAGAGGCTCCTCAGACTTGCAAACTTCCAGGACAGCCAACAATTGAAGGCTATCTCTATACCCAAGAGAAATGTAAGTGGGAATACAAGGTTACCCACTGGTTTTAAGTAGGCAGGCACCTACTGCTTCTTCGCACTTCCAAACTTCAGGCACCAATAATGATCACAGACCTGAGAACTATGCCTCTTTGGAGAGAAATCTTGGAATAGTGTAAATAAAAAGGGGAAGGTTAAGGAATTGTTTTCTAAAAGCTCTGGGATAATAAGACCGCAGGTTTTCTCTGAGATTCAAAATGGGGATTGTTAATCATTTAGTCATTTTAATGACTCTTTTACTGGGACAAAAAGGGAGACAGGGGAATGGAGGCAGAAAAATAATATTTATTATACCTAAGTGCTTTAAGTACTGTTTCACATTTAACCTTTGAAACGACTTTGTTGTATCCATTTTTCACATGAGGCCACTGAGGCATAGAGATATCACCAGTTGAAAGTCAGCCAACTGTCAATTAATAGCCTATGAGTAAACTCATGTTTATGAAAAGTCAAAACCTGTGCTCCTACCTCCATACTCTGTAACTTCCACTGCCTTAGGATTACATGGTTGCTTATAAAGCACTAAATATTCCTTGTGCACCCTGGCCAGTTTGGCTCGGTGGATAGAGCGTCAGCCTGCGGACTGAAGGGTCCCAGATTCAATTCTGGTCAAGGGCATGTATCTTGGTTACCGGCACATCTCCGGTAGGGGGTGTGCAGGAGGCAACTGGTCGATGTTTCTCTCTCATCGATGTTTCTAACTTTCTATCTCTTTTCCTTCCTCTCTGTAGAAAAGCAATAAAATATATTTAAAAATATTTAAATAAATAAATAAATATCCATTGTGATTTCAGTGGGCAAGGCAATTGTTCACTGATAGCCAAGTAAAATGTGTTAACTTATCCATTCACCAAACATTGCAGATGATTCAAGTTTTCCTGCCTTCTAAATTACATTATGAAAACATGTAAATACTGTTTGATTTTCCTTATGAACTATGGCCTAATGCCTGTAAAGCCTTGTTAAAAAAATTGTTAAAAAAATATATTTTATTGATTTTTTTACAGAGGGGAAGGGAGAGGGATAGAGAGTTAGAAACATCGATGAGAGAGAAACATCGATCAGCTGCCTCCTGCAAACTCCCCGCTGGGAATGTGTCAGCAACCAAGGTACATGCCCTTGGCCAGTATCGAGTCTGGAACCCCTGAGTCCCCAAGCTGACGCTCTATCCACCGAGCCAAACTGGTTAGGGCAAGCCTATGATTTTATTTATTTATTTATTTATTTATTTATTTATTTATTTATTTTTAATTTATCTTTATTGTTCAGATTATTACAGTTGTTCCTCTTTTTTCCCCCATAGCTCCCCTCCTCCCATTTCCCACCCCAACTTCTGTCCTTGCCCCCCCACTGTCCTCATCCATAGGTGTACAATTATTGTCCAGTCTCTTCACGCAC
>PVJC01029238.1:0-22027 GCA_004026665.1 Murina feae
GGGGGAGGGTCAATCGGGGAAAAAGGAAACATATGTAAAACCTTAGACAATAAATAAAAATAAATAAATAAATTTAATTTAAACAGCTCTTCCTTCTCAAGAGATTGCCTAGTTTTTTCACAATGTTTAATATTAAAAAACAGAAAAGAAAAACCCTATACATCTTAGAGATGTACTTACTGGGCCCATTCAAACTCAAAACTAAAAAATTTCTCACTCACTATCTTTATAGTAGATATTTTGGCTCCTTTTAATTGCTGGATCCTCACTACACAGAAAGCTAAGTAGATTGAAGGTCAATATGAAGATTTACTAAGAGTCTAAATAAACATGGATCTTCTCAGAAGATAAGGAAAATATTTTCAGCTTACAACCATATATGATTTTTTCTGATGTTACAGCTACTAATCCACATATTTTTGGATCATGTATGTATTCCATAAGTGTTTTAAATGGTCTAACATCTTGCTAAACAAAATATATTCTTTGAATCAGCTACATCAGCATCATCTGGGAGCTTGTTTGAAATGCAAAATCCCAAGCCCAACCCAAACCTACAGAACCTGCATTTTTTACAAGATTCCCAAGAGATTCGTATGCACATTAATACCTGAGAAACACTACTATAAGGTATATTTAGTTAGACCCTTAGCTTCTTGTGGCTGTAGGATACATATACATAATATGAAATCTAGCAACTACAGTATATTATAAGTTGAGGAACCAAGAAATTAATGTTATGGACTCAGAAAACAAAATTCTTGCCCATCTCTTACCTCTGTCCCATTAATGCAAATATCAGATTCCATTTAAACTCACTGACTTATACATAAAGAATGCCAGAAAAATGTCTGGTCCATTCTTCTGATCACACTGAAACTGTCTGGACATTTGGACATGGGTTTGATGGCACACAGTGGAAACATTAAAAATCAGAACTTGCTTGAAGTCATTTACAGAGATGCTGGCACTATTTCCATCAAATAAGGATTCAGGACAATATGGAGGCCAACACACGGCCGGTGCCCGTAAATATCCCCACGTTAAGTGATAATTAGGCTAAAGTTACAGAATGAAGTTTGTTTCCATGGTTAGATCACTCGGACAAGCACAGTATGTTCAGGCTTATCTACCTCACATTTAGCACACTCCCCTTCTTGGCATTCTCTCATTTCCTCGAAAAGCCTTTTCTGGAGAAACTTCAGATGAGAAGCCAAAGAAAATTCAGCTCAATTTGCCCTGCTCCCCATGGAGCTCCCAGTGACTGAGGCTTTCATTCCCTACTCTCCCACACTAATCCTGGCCATGCATTAGCCACCATCAGCATTTCCCTGGGTTTCACCATGAGAAAGCAGCGAACTTGCTGGGCTGGTCTAGGCTAAGTTAGCAGACTGTGCTTTATTTTCATGGGCATTCATTTTGCTTTGCTTTATTTGTTGTTGTAGTTGTTTTGTGTTAGTGTATTCTACTGATAAAAAGAAATAACATATAACCTTAGTTGTATAAAGTTGGTCAAATTTATAAATGTAAGATCTAGAAATATATAGTTCCCAACATCTTACCACCCCAACCCTTGCCCTTCACCTGTTCTTTGTCAAATTCTCCTTCCGCACCCATGGCTTCTATAATATTTCAGTTTTTTCATACACTGAGGTCTATGTCCACTGCCTTCCCTCTGAACAGAAGACCTTGCCTCCTGCTCCATAGAGAAGTTTGAGACTTGAAGGTGAGAACCCTTTAGGCTTCTGACCCACTCCAACCCCTATACATCCCTATCTTAACTTCCTTTCTCCATTCTAATCATATCCCATTTCCAGTTCCAGACTCATCCCTTTACCTCGACTCTTGATCCCTTTGGTGGTGGGTTGAATGGCGGCCCCTAAAAAGATACGCCCACATCCTAAATCCTGTAACTATGCATGTTGCCTTATTTGAAAAAGGGTCTTCCAAGATGTGATTAACTTAAGGATCTTGAGGTTATTATGGATTATCCAGATGGGCCCTAAATTCAATAACAAGTATCCTTGTAAGAAAGGCAGGAGGTTTGAAACAGAAGAGCAGACACAAACACACAGAGGACAAGGCAATCGGAAGAGGGTGCCAAAGGTTGAGATGATGGGGCCACATGTCAGGGAATGCCACAAAAAGCCAGCAGCCACCAGAAAATGGAAGAATCACATTCAGGCTCTCCCCAGCACCCCCAGGCTCTAGAGAGAGGTGGCCCTGCCAATACCTCGATTTCAGACTTCTGGCTTCCAAGACTATGAAAGAAAATATTTCTATTTTTTTAAGCCACAAAGTGTTTGCTAATGTATTATGGCAGCCATGGAAACTCAATATACAGTACCTTCCTTAGTAGAGGAAGATCTTTTTCAGATAGATATAGATATAGATAGATAAATAGATATATATAGATATAGATAGAGATAGAGATAGAGATAGAGATAGAGATAGAGATAGAGATAGAGATAGAGATATAACTATACTAATAAAAAGGTAATATGCTAATTAGACTGAACATCTTCCAGACAACCTTCCGGACATCCTTCCGGACAAAGCCATGGTGGCAGGGCTGAGGCAGAGGCAGTTACAGGTTATCAGGCAGACAGAGAGGAGTTAGGGGGATCAGGCCAGCAGGCAGGTGAATGGTTAGGAGCCAGTAGCCCCGAGGGTTCCCTGATTGGAGAGGGTGCAGACCAGGCTGAGGGACACATACCCCTCAAGTGCAACATTTTTGTGCACCAGGCCCCTAGTAGATATATAGATTGATAGATAGATAGATTTTTTTTTGTGGGTGCTAGGACCAATGATCACCAGCTGCCCAAGTACCAAAAAATTATGCTTCCAAAATCTCTTGATGTCAATTCCGCACATAGAGCAATCAAACTGCTCTACATGTGCCACTCACTACAGAAGTCCTTTTTTCTCCTATAGTTTTAATCTTTCTACCACCACTTTTCCCTTCACCATTCATCCTTACGACTTTCTGCCATCTTACACACACACACACACACACATACATATAAAGATACATATATATATACACACACACATACATATACATATATACACTAGTGGCCCGGTGCATGAAATTCGTGCACATTAAAAAGGGATTAATTAGAGGAAATATTTTAATATTGCTATTTACCCTTTCTCTATAATAGAAGTGTCAGAGATTAAAGAAAATTAGTAAAATGTGTATGAAAATCTTCCTCCTGTCAGAGTTTGGGATGCACCGTGGGACTCAGAGTCAAGTCCCCATCCACCCACCTCAAAATCATGCGAGACCCAGACCTGGCTGCTCCCCGCTCCCCCCCACCCCCGCCATTGGGTTAGATCCAGACCCGGCTGGTCCCACACTTGTCAAGTCCCACCAGGTGGGGGATGCAGCCTCAGGTCCCCTGGTCTGGTGCCAGGGAGTGGGGGCATGGCCTGAGGTTCCCTGTTAAGCCCCATGGAGGGGGCACAGCCTCATGTCCCTGCTGGTTGCTCCTTAAGGCTCATTATGGGAACTCAGCCTCAGCTGTGGGCACAGCCATCTTTGTGGTGGAGTGATGGTCAATTTGCATATTCCCTCTTTATTATATAGGATAGTACATTTAAGCACTAAAAAAAAGAACACACACACAAAAAAAACCTTGCTAAATGTGTCATGATTGACCGCACAAAGAACACAAATCTCACCTGCGGCCTTCAAGCCTCACGGGATGTGCTGCATGGCACAGAATGAGCATGGCACCTCTTCCTGTTGCACCAATTTTACAGAATGGTAAGTAATTTAAAACATTTTAAATTAAAATAAGCAAGTATTCTGAATTATAGTATAAATGTTGCGTTAATATTGAAGGCAAGGTGTTCAAAGAAAATTCAAGCATGACTTGGACCACTTTGGACTAGTGTAAACATCCCAAGGTGGACAGATTTAGTGTTTGTGTTCTCTAGCATGGAGAGCCCTTTAGTGAAAAAGTTTCAGAAGTTATGTTACAGACTGTATTTATTGTAGGTAATAAAATGGAATTCAAGATACAGATAGTACTTGCTAGGAGGCAGGAGGTCTGCATAAAAGGTATGTATCACATAAGCCCCCAAAAATACAAAATAGATTCTGCAATAATTCTTCTTGAGAGAGAGAGAAAGAGATTCACCATAGAATTCTTATAAATATCAAATTCTATGACATTTAAAATACAGCTCATATATAAATATATTGTTCCCTAATTTTTGATAAATCAAAACATTTTTATACCTTTTGATTTCAGATCAAGTTTAGAGTCATGAAGATAGTTCAGAGACCTAAGTTTGTACTGGGAATGTAAGCTTTGCCTGCACACTTGCTTCTAAGCTTTAGAGGATTGTCATACAAACGAGGGAGGACAGTGAGCCCTAAAGTTTCTATAAATCCTGAGTTGAAATAGAGATTAGGTAAATTTTAATAGTAGTTGACCCTAGTTATACAGTGCAAAATACATTTTAAAAAATTATCAAGGTTTGTCTACTACAGAAACTTTTTAAAAATATATATTTTTTATTGATTTCAGAAAAGAAGGGAGAGAGATACAAACATCAATGATGAGAGAAAATCATCGATAGAATGCCTCCTATATGCCCCCCACTGGGGATTGAGCCCACAACCTGGGCATGTGCCCTGACTAGAAATCAAACAGTGACCTCCTACTTCATAGGTCAATGCTCAACCACTGAACCACGCTGACTGGGATATAGAAGCTTTTTGAAAGTTCTTTTTGCTAAAGGAAGAAACTGTTAAAACATGTTACAAGAGACCAACTGTGGAATCTCTTCCTGCCATCTTAGAGTCCACTTGGAGATACATTTATGTGTGCATGTATGTATACAGATTTTATGTGTGTGTCAGTTAGTATGTATACCTAGCAAATAACTTCACTGTTTTATGTCACTTCCTGAACCAGTTAATAATTAAGTAGCTACAAGAGTTAGAAAACCAAAGCAATCCAAAAACACAGGGTGGAAACTGCTGAAAAATTATAAGTTGCTCAAAAGACTATCCTAGGTCGATGCAAGAGGAAAATCTGAGAACATTTTTTTTAAAGAAACAATAAAAGGAAACAGAGCATGAAACTTCAGAGCTCAACTCGTGCCTAATCTCTTTGTGTGGGATTTTTTCATTCCAACACGGAGCTCCCAAGACAGCACACAGCAATCCCTAAATCATGCTCATCTTCTGGGGATAATGTAATAGACACAGCCTTCCTCAAGGAGATATGCAGGTCAGGTCAAAACACAATGGGTATCTCCCAACCTGCAAACCTGAAGTGTTTAGACACATAATATCTAGTGAAAATGGACACTAATGGCCACCTTGCTGAAAAGAAAGGATGCAGATGTAACAAGAGAACATGTGACTTAAGGAATGTGAAGGAGGAAAGGGATTCTCATAACTGCTTGGAAATTATACAGACTTTGTGTGTGGTTCATTTTCTTTTTTACTGGGTGGCAGGCATCACCTCCTTTGCCCATGATCATGACTTCACTGAGGAAGTTCAGGTGCCTGGTTCTCAGAGCCACAGCATCTGAGCCCACCAAATTGTCAAATTCCTGCTCTAGCAATGTCAGAAACTATTTTTGTGGTCAATATGGCATCTGAAAGACACCCCAGATTTCTTGTCCCATTTTCATTCTACATCTTTGGGTGACAAAATCTATTATAATCTGTACTAGAGGCCCGGTGCACAAAAATTTGTGCACTCAGGGGGGGTGGGGTCCCTCAGCCTGGCCCAGCCTGTGCCCTCTCGCAGTCTGGGACCCCTTGGGGGATGTCCACTTGCTGGCTTAGGCCCACTCCCTGGAGAATTGAGCCTAAGGAGGCAGTCACACATCCTTCTGGCAGCCCAGGAGCCCTTGGGGGATGTCCACTTGCCAGCGGAGAGCAGGCCTAAGTTGCAGTCGGACATCCTTAGCACTGCTGAGGAGGCGGGAGAGTCTCCTCCCACCAGTGCTGTACTGGCAGCCATCAGCCTGGCTTGTGGCTGAGCAAAGCACCCCCTGTAGGAGCACATTGACCACCAGGGTGCAGCACCTGCATTGAGCGTGTACCCCCGATGGTCAGTGTGTGTCATAGTGATCAGTCATTCCCAGGGTTCTGCTGTTAGGGTCAATTTACATATTACCCTTTTATTATATAGGATAGAGGCCTGATGAATGGGTGAGGGCCGGCTGATTTGCCCTGAAGGGTGTCCTGGATCAGGGTGGGGGTCCCGCTGGGGTTCCTGGCCAGCCTGGGTGAGGGGCTGATGGCTGTTTACAGGCTGGCCAAGCCCCTAGCGGGAATCCTCACCCCATGAGGATGTGGCCAGCCTGGATGAGGGGCTGATGGCTGTTTGCAGGCTGGCCACAGCCCCTTTAGGGTGGGGGTCTCCCCTGGGGTGCCTGGTCAGCCTGGGTGGGTGAGGATCTGATGGCTGTTTGCAGGCTGGCCATGGCCTTCTGCGACCCAAGCTCCCAGTGAGGCTGGCTGGAAGCAGGTATCTGGGATTTATTTATCTTCTATAATTGGAAACTTTGTTGCCTTTAGCGTAGGCCATAGCCGGAAAGGGCAGGCAGGAAGCTTGGCTTCCTCCATCACCAGGGCAACCAAGCCTCCTGCTTGCTCCAGCTCTGTGTCTGCCAGCAGCCATCTTGGTTGGGTTAATTTGCATATAGTCACTCTGATTTACTGGTGGGCGTGGCTTGGGTGTAGTGGAGTGACACCAATTTGCATGTTTCTCTTTTATTAGATTAGATAGTAGACAATGTTGTCTTTGAAAAAGCGTATTTATCTCTTTTAGAACATCAGTCTTCTGTAGATTGCCTGACTCTATTTTATCATTTTATGTGCCTTTCAAAGTAATTTCAGAACCCAAAAGAATGAAGACGTTATCACTGTTATGCCCTACCTTAGAGCAAAGACAAAGAACTGATAGAAACCTCTGCTTCCAGGCCCTAGGTGTTTATAGCAGCCACTCTGTATTTTCTGGAAATCCTCTCCATGTGGTGTGTATTTGAAGCTATAAGGTGCAAGTGCTGGAGAAAACCCAGCTCTTTTCTCAGTGAAATGACCTGTTATTCTGTGGAAAGAAAAGAGGTGTTTCTCTGACCACCATTACACCTGTTATGCTTTGCTGAAACTCAAACCACCCTCCCCACCCCACCTCTACCTCGCACACCTGGGAGCTGGCTAGCAAAAACACACTTGGGTTGGGTGTGGGGGAAGAGTTAAAATATAACCATCTTGGTTCCTAGGTAAATAGCTCTTGCAAATGTATATGGTTTTCTGTGCATAACTGAATTTGGGTCTAACTATACGGTAGAAGTATCCAAATCCTTGGGCTTTAATTGACAACACACACATACACACACACACATTCAGACACAAATTTAAAGCTATTTGGCAAGGCATTTTGTTTTTAACATTAGTGACATGCAGCCTAACAGTGTTCTTACTGTAGTCCTGCCCGAAAGTGATCGCCTTTCTGTACTTTCCTATGACAAATTTATTTTCCCTATATGCTTTTGTTGGCTAGCAGCTCTGGCATGACTTGACTGACAATGAGCCAGAAGATCTGAGTTTGGAGAAAATGCACGGTTCTCAAGCCTTGGCACATGGTAGATAAGTGCAGAGCAAATGCTAGGCATTCAGGCACAGCCCTGTGTGTTGACCTCCTGAGCTCACCAAAGAACACTACAGACACCGAAAGAATATGACATACCCCACAACTTGGGGACACAATGTGTGTGTGCATTTCAATGTTAAAACAATGAAGCAATTACTAACACTTCCATTAGCTTTGTTAGCTAAGCAATGGGTCATATGTTACAGTTTTCTATAGTCCATATAATTGCTGTCATGCAGGAGCTGAGAAAGAGATCCTTTTCTCTATGAAGTAAGAGGGTAGACTATCAGCTCACTATCAGTCCAAGGATGAAAGTGATAAGGTTAAAAAAGTTTATCCTGAACCCTGAATTATGAAGGTACTAACAGTAAATTCTTCAAAGAAGGACATATATGTCATCTAGGATGTCAATCTAATTAGAGTATTAGCATTTGAAATTGATCTTTTAATCTAATACTGTAGAAATTAATCACAAGCAATGCAGGAAAGATAAGCACTACATAACAGGTGATATCAAGGTATTTTAGCATACACAACCTAGAAAAGAGATCCAAAGATTTCCCGTTCAATTAACAAAAGTGAGCATGGGCATGCACACATACACACATGAAATTTGTGTGTGTATGTGGAGTGTGTGTGTGTGTGTGTGTTTACTCTCATTCTAACAAAAAGTTGTCTTAATCAGAATCTGAGTACGTTTACTCAAAAGATGAATAGGTCTGATATCTGGCATGTGATTAAACCCATCACTGCACCAATAAGGCAATGATTTGTAACACTTTTCTAGACCACAATTATCTGAGAATAGCAAAATGCTAAAAGTTCTTCCCAGAAAAAACAAATATACACGTCAAACTCTACACGAAATTTCAGACACAGAACTCCATAAAACCTGGCATCAGGTATCACTGGATACGTAGAAAAACTCAAATGGAATAGTCTAAATTGATGCTACTTAACTCAAAATTCTTTGGGTCAACAATTTAGGCTGGACTCAGCTGAGCAGTTCCCCTCCCCTACCTCTTAGATGAGCCAGAGGTCAATTACTTGTGTTGCTTATGCTTCTGGGTGATGGCTCCTGGAGGCTAGGACATGTTGGCTCATTTTCATGTGGTTTATCATCTTCAAGCAAGTTGCCTGGACTTATTCTCATGGTGGAGACAAGTGTCCAAAAGAAAGTCAAAATGCTCAAACTTCCTAACTCCTATTTCTCATAATTGGTGTTACTGCCTCATTCTTTTGACAAAAGCAGATCACAAGGTCAGTCCAGATTCAAGAGGCTCAGAAATAGACTTTATCTCTTGATATGAGATGTTAAAAGCATATTGCAAAGGGTATTGTTATAAGAAGGGATAGAGAATTGGGACCAATATTTCAATCAATTTACCATATTTATCATGAACCTAGCTTGGCAATTTCCTGCATGAATAGGGGTTAATGTAGTAAATGTAATGATAGGGGTTAAAAGTAAAAGTAGGAGCTGTTGTCACTGTGATATACAAGTACAGAACTCAATAATTGTTTGACATTCCAGAAACTGTCTTCATGCCTGGTCCAGAGCTTATAGAATACCTTTCCTAGTGGCAAGCAAGAAATCTTCAAGGTGTGTGTTTTTTTCCTGAAAGATATGTTAGAAAATAAATATGTTCCGCATTGCTCACTTTGCTATTATTGAAACAGGACATCATGGATCACACAATTTAGTGGGTGAATGTTAGCAGTATTGATGGACTAGCAGACTAAAGTGACACTGGATAGTCTAAATGTCTGTGTCATATTTTATACCCAACTGGATTGAAGTGGTATGGGACTCCAAATCTTTCCATGCATGTCATCATTCTTTGGGGGATCTTACAGTGAATAGCACTTCAAGACAACTAAAATGTCAAGTAGGAAATATTGAACTCATCATGTAACTTGAGTGTGTGATGATTCAACCAGTGATTGGCGTGGCATCAATACTGTTAATAGGTCTGAGTATGGTTATAGTTTCCTTCCCCAAAAAGAAAAGCAAAAAAATAACTGACATTAGGAAATTGAGTGAATAAACTGAAAACAGTTAACTGAATTTAGCAAAATGTAAATCCTTTATTCAGGTACATTTAGTTTACATCAAGTGTCACTTTTCCATTACCAAAGGTTTAGCAAGTTAGAAGAGTATATATGTCTAGTTAGAAGATATCTTCTTTGATACTCCAATGCTCTAATTCTTCATACTTTTTTTTTTTCAATTACAAGATATACTAGAGGCCCAGTACACAAAAATTTGTACCCTCAGCCCAGCCTGTCCCCTCTCGCAGTCTGGGAACCCTCGGGGGATGTCCACCTGCTGGCTTAGGCCTGCTCCCCAGGCGATCGGGCCTAAGCTGGCAGTCAGACATTCCTCTGGCAGCCTGGGAGCCCTCAGGGATGTCCACTTGCCAGCGGGGAGCAGGCCTAAGCTGCAATCAGACATCCTTAGCACTGCTGAGGAGGCGGGAGAGGCTCCCCCCAGCACCACTGTACTGGCAGTCACCAGCCTGGCTTATGGCTGAGCAGAGCTCTCCCTGTGGGAGTGACCACCAGGGGCAGCTCCTGCATTGAGCGTCTGCCCCCTGATGGTCAGTATGTGTCATAGTGACCAGTCATTCCCAGTGGTTCTGCTGTTAGGGTCAATTTACATATTACCCTTTTATTGTATAGGATAGAGGCCTGGTGCATGGGTGGGGGCCAGCTGGTTTGTCCTGAAGGATATCCTGGATCAAGGTGGGGGTCCTGCTGGGGTGCCTGGCCAGTCTGGGTGAAGGGCTGATGGCTGTTTGCAGGCAGGCCACAGTCCTTCAGTGTGGGGATCCCTGCTGGGGTGCCTGGCCAGCCTGAGTGAGGGGTTGAGGGCTGTGTGCAGGCTGGCCACGGCCCCCAGCAACCCAAGCTCCCAGTGAGGCTGGCTGGAAGCAGGTATCTGAGGTTTCTTTAGCTTCTATAATTGAAACTTTGTTGCCTAGGCAGGCAGTTTCCTCCATCGCCAGGGCAATGAAGCCTCCTGTTTGCTCTAGCTCTGTGGCTGCCTGTCGCCATCTTGGTTGGATTAATTTGCATATAGTCACTCTGATTGGCTGGTAGGTGTGGTTTGGGATATAGTGGAGTGACACAATTAGCATATTACTCTTTTATTAGATTAGATGGTACAATGGCTGAATCCACTTGACTGAATTCTCCATCTCAATTCCTTCTCTATAATTCTGTATTGATTTTCTGTTGCTGTTGTAACAAATTACTACAAATTCTGGTGGCTTAAAACAACACAAATTTATTACCTTATAGTTCTGGAGGTTAGATGTCTGAAATGTGTCTCACTGGGTTAAAAATCAAAATGTCAATGAACTGCATTCCTTTCTGGAGGCTCTAAGCTAGACTCATTTTCTTGCCTTTTTGAAGCTTCTCCAAGCTGCCTGCATTTCTTGGCTTATGGCCTCCTTCCATCTTCAGCGTCAACAATGGTTAGCTGAGTCTTTCTCTTATCAAACTACTCTGATACTGATTCTCCCGTCTCCCATTTTCACTTTTAAGAACCCCTGTGCTTACGTCGGACCCACCCAGATAATTCCAAACAATCTCCCAATTTCAAAATGAACTGACTAGGAACCTTAAATCTGTCTTCCACCTTAATCCTCTTTGCCATGTAACATAACATATTCACAGGTTCCTGATTAGGACATGGATGTTATGGGGAACCATAGTTCTGCCTCCCACCCACTCCTTTTCTCAGGCTACATTAGATATTGATGCCTAGCAGTGTGCACCAATTCTTCACAAGAGGGGCTTTATAGCACATGCTTATGATATCAAGAAGCATTTCTTTATGATGGCAAATCATATATTTCCAATGCAGATTCTAGAAATATCAACTATATCATGATTGAAATGTAAAAAAATCAAGTATCATGATTTTCAACTATAATAAGGGTCATTTGAAAGAATATAATTGGAATAGTTTATATATTTTTTATAAACTACATATTACTGATAAACTATAATATATATATATATATGTTATATATATAGTTTCTATATTACTGGTCAAATAAACTATATTATTGATAAACTATATTCCATTAGAAAAACTGTCTTCATTAAGAAATGTTCACTTAAAAATGATGTGGCAGTTTTTAGCTATTCCTATTCAATGCATCATGCTTGATCAATAAGCTCCTTGATTCACTTACTACAAATCCTCTGTAAGTCCGATTCTTGTTTTTACCTCTTTCTTTATCTACAAAGTATAGGGTTGGTAATCGCTGCCTATTTTGAGGTAATGATTAATATCTTGTGGGGTTTTTTCAAATTACTAAATAAAAATCAGCAAGATTAGGCTTAGTCCTCAACTTATAATAAACTGCTGCAAAAATGATCCTGCTCGCCCACTGCATGGGAGAACGTATTTGCCAATGTTATCACTGATAAAAGTTTAATCTTCAACATTTATAGGGAACTCATACAACTTAACAAAAGGAAGATAAACAATCCAATCAAAAGTGGGCAAAGGACCTAAATAGACACTTTTCAAAAGAGGACATTCAGAAAGCCAAGAGACATATGAAAACATGCTCAAAGTCACTAATCATCTAAGAGATGCAAATCAAAACAACAGTGAGGTATCATCTCACACCTGTCAGAATGGCTGTCATCAACAAATCAACAAATGACAAGTGTTGGAGAGGATGTGGAGAAAAAGGAACCCACCTGCACAGCTGGTGGGAATGCAGACTGGTACAGCCACTATGGAAGACAGTATGGAGTTTCCTTTAAAAAGTTAAAAATGGAACTCCCATTTGACCCGTGACCCGACTTCTAGGAATATATCCCAAGAAACCAGAAACACCAATCAGAAAGGATATATGCATCCCTATGTTCATAGCAGCACAATTTACCATAGCTAAGATTTGGAAACAGCCTAAATGCCCATCAGCAGATGAGTAGATTAAAAAACTTTGGTACATCTACACAATGGAATACTATGCTGCTGTAAAAAAGAAGAAATTCTTACCATTTGCAGCAACATGGATGGAACCAGAGAGCATTATGCTAAGCGAAATAAGCCAGTCAATGAAAGAAAAATACCACATGATCTCACTTATTTATGGATAATAAAGACCATTATAAATTGATGAACAAAAATAGATACAGAGGCAGAGCAGCATCGAACAGACTGTTAAACTACAGTGGGAAGGCTGGGAAGGGTTGTGGGGGGGGCGTTTAAGAGATCAACTGAAGGACTTGTATGCATGCGTATAAGCATAATCAATGGACACAAGACACTGGGGGGTAGGGGAGACAGGGGGGAGGTCAAGAGGGGAAAAAAGGAGACATATGTAATACTCTTTGTAATACTTTAAGCAATAAAACAAATTAAAAAATAAAATAAAATAAAAAATAAAGTCACATACGTGGTGTAATTTTGTGCATCAAAGTGATCATACTATGTGCAGGTCTCTTCAGTTTTTGCTTTGTAATGTGTATTAAACATTCTTCCCAGACTCAAAAAAGAAAAAAAAAGATCCTGCTAACTTGCAAGCAGACATGAGGATTATTTCTGGCCTGTGATCTAATTCTTTTTTTTAAATTTTGTTTTATTGCTTAAAGTATTACAAAGAGTGTTAAATAGTCTCCATTTTTTCCCCTTGACCTCCCCCCCTCCTCCCCTACCCCCCAGTGTCTTGTGTCCATTGATTATGCTCATATGCATGCATGCAAGTCATTCAGTTGATCTCTTAACTCCCCTCCAACCCTCCCAAGCCTTCCAGTTGTAGTTTGACAGTCTGTTCAATGCTGTTCTGCCTCTGTATCTGTTTATGTTTATCAATTTATAATGGTCTTTATTATCCATAAATGAGAATGAGATCTAATTCTTGATCCTCTTAGGGAACAGCAAGCATAATCTAGTCCCATCGATAATGAATATTGTAGGAGAAAGGCAGGAGCTCTAAGGCCCAAGAAAATGGAAAAATGAATTATCAAATAAGAAATAAGAAAAGAAATAAAAAGATCTAGGAAGTAAGGAGAACATAGCAATTGCAAATAAATGAGAAGGGACATTAATTTCCTTGGGATTTAAACAGTAGTTATATAGTGGCTGCCTTGTTTTTTTCACTAGGTTTGACTTAGTTTAAAATATTGGTATAAAATAGTATAATGTGGTATTGAAAGTCCAAGGAAATATGAGAATAAATTAAAGCCAACTTGAAAGTAGGGTCATTATGTGAAGCAAAAGGGTTTTGTTGCTGTTGGGCTTTCTTGCTGATATTCCATTAGAAAAAATATGTCTCCATTAAGAAACGTTCACTCAAAAATGATGTGGCATTTTTTCACTATTCCCATTACAAGTAGAAATTTGGGAGGAAAACACAAACAGTCATGAGTGTGGACAGTAACTATATTTATAGAAGTCACGGGTGGTCTTCTAGTTTGTTCAATGTCTCCTCCTCAAGTGAGTTCTGATCAAAGAGGAGAACTTTCCATGTACTGAGCCATTTGAGTTTCCACAGCTATTGCCTTCTTTCATTCCACTCGTTTCACCCAGAATATCTTTCCCACTCTTTCTTCAGAATAATTCTGACTCCACCTTTAATCCTGAATTTAGGCATCACTGTGTCTGAAAAGCACTCCCTGGCAGCGCCCGCCTATAAAACTATGCTCCCTTTTATCTCTACATGTGCTGCATTATTGTAGAAAGAACTGTCCACTTGTCCTACTGTTTTCATTGTACTCTCACTGTCTGACACACAGTGAGTGATCCATAAATGTGAGTTGAATAATAGGTAATGTTATTACTTACAATAAATAAATGAAGGAAGAATGGTAGGAAGGAATGGAAGAAGTTTGGGAGAAAAGATACCAAACAATGCCCAACCATAAAGGTTTTCTGCGTCTATAAGAGAAGAGTTACTTCTCACCATCCATGATTTATTAAAAAGGCATTTATTGACAGACCTTGGCCATTCTCAGCATAGTCCATTTTCACAAAATAGCACAGATTATACAATGCTCTTCTGTGTAATTCAAGAATGATTCCGCTCAGCCACAAGCCAGCAAGCAGTAGGGCCATGTGAAAAAGAAACTTTAAAGAATTAATTTGCTTCTACCAGGGAGAGATGGAATAAGCAGAGATGTGGCCTCTCCTGCTTTTGATAAGGCATTTCGATTGTTTCACATGACAGAGTTAAAATCATTTAGAAAAGTGGGCTTTGGACCACATGTATATTAAAGAAGTGAATAATTGTATGGGTTCAAAGGGCATTTATCAGTGATACAATATTAATTTGGAGAAACCTTCCTACCACTTGTCATAGGGCTAACCCCTACATTTATTATCTTTACTAATGTCCAGAGTAAAGAAATTGAAAATATACAGTTGTTTGTATTCTATTAAAAAGAAAGAACTCTCATCATTTGCAACAGCATGGATGGACTTGAAGCGCATCATACTAAGCAAAATAAGCCAGTCAGAGAAAAATACATATCACATGATCTCACTCATTTGTGGAACATAATGAAAAACATAAACTGATGAACAAATATAGATCCAGAGACAGAGAAGCATCGAACAGACCCTCAAACTTCAGAGAGAAGGTGGGGGGTAAAGGTGGGGGGTCAGGGTGGGGTAAGAGATCAACCAAAGGACTTGTATGCATGCATATAAATATATGTACATGGACACAGGAGGGTGAAGGCATGTGCTGAGGGGTGGAGGTGGCAGGGGAGTGGTCAATGGGGGAAAAGGGAAACATATGTAGTACTATATGTAATACTTTAAACAATAAAGAATTTAAAAATGAACATCAAGTGCCTCAGCAGTCCCGCATCTGTCTGTTGCTTCAACAGTGTTTGGACGGAACAGACGCAGGGACGCCCCTTCTCCCAGCCTCGGGCCACTCTCCTGCCTCTTATCCAGTCACCACCTTCAGAACCACCTCCGGGACCAGCAGACAGTTTTTTTCCCACCTGAGCTCCTTATTGCCGGACAGCCATGAGCTCCCAAATTCCCCAGAATTATTCCACCGAGGTGGAGGCTGCGGTCAGCCGCCTGGCCAGTCTGCATTGCAGGCCTCCCACACCTACCTCTCTCGGGGCTTCTATTTCGACCAGACGATGTGGCTCTCAAGGGCAAGGGCGTGGGCCACCGCTGAGCGTCTAAGTTGCAGAACAAGCGCAGTGGCCACCTTCTCTTCCAGGACGTGCGGAAGCCTCCCCAAGGCAAGTGAGCAAAACTCAGGACGCCATGGAAGCCACCCTGGCCTTGGAGAGGAACCTGGACCAGGCCCCTTTGGACCTGCAGGCCCTGGGGTCTACCGCACAGACCCTCAGCTCTGTGACCTCCTGGAGAACCACTTCCGGGGTGAGGAGGTGAAACTCATCAAGAAGATGGGCCACATCTGACTAACATCCGCAGGCTGGCCAGCCCCAGGATGAGCTGGGCAAGTATTTATTTGAAAGTCTCACCCTCACCCTAGCTGGTTTGGCTCAGTGCATAAAGCATCGGCCTGTGGGCTGAAGGATTCCTGGGTTCGGCTCCAGTCAGGAGCACATGTCTCGGTTACGGGCTCAATTCCCCCGTAGGATAAAGTGACCAGATTTTAACATTGGTAAAGCGGGACACCATTGACTGAGGGGGGTTCTGTTATTATTATTATTATTAGTAGTAGTAGTAGTAGTATTACTAGGGGCCTGGTGCATAAAAATTTGTACACTCAGGGAGTCCCTCAGCCCAGCCTGTGCCCTCTTGCAGTCTGGGACCCCTCGGGGGATGTCCACCTGCTAGCGTGCCTGGCCAGCCTGGGTGAGGGGCTGATGGCTGTTTGTAGGCTGGCCACATCCCCTTTAGGGAGTGGGTCCTGCTGGGGTACCTGGCCAGCCTGGGCAAGTGGCTGATGGCTGTTTGCAGGCTGGTCACATCCCCTTTAGGGAGTGGGGAACCTGGCCAGCCTGGGTGAGTGACTGATGGCTATTTGCAGCAAGGCTGGCTGGGATTTATTTAACTTCTAAAGTTGAAACTTTGTTGCTTTAAATGGAGCCCAGGTCAGGTTGCCCCTGACAATCCAGGCTCCCAGAGCTTCCTTGAACCCAAGGTGGGAAGCAGGTAACTGAGGTTTGTTTATCTTCTATAATTGAAACTTTGTTGCCATGAGCGGAGGCCACAGCTGGCCTAGGCAGACAGGAAACTTAGCTTCCTCCATCGCTGGGGCAAGCCTCCTGCTTATTCCAGCTCAGGCTGCCCACAGCTCCCATTAACCCAACGTCCCAGTGAGGCTGGCTGGAATCAGGTTTCTGGGGTTTATTTATCTTCTATAATTGAAACATTGTTGCTTTGAGCAGAGGCCTAGGTGGTCTAATGGAAACCTCCTACTTATTCCAGCTCCGTGACTGCTGGCAGCCAGCCATCTTGGGTGGGTTAATTTGCATACACCCACTCTGATTGGCTGGTGGGTGTGGCTTAGGTGTCTCAGAGTGAGGATCAGTTTGCATATTCTCTTTTATTAGATTAGATTATTACTTAAAATATTACAAAAAGTAGTACATATGTCTCTTTCCAAAAATCGGGACTTTTTTAAAACACCGCAGGACATGGGACAAATTGTTAAAAATTGGGACTGTCCCGCCAAAAGCGGGACATCTGGTCACCTTACCGTAGGAGGCTTGCAGGAGCCAGCCAATCAATGATTCTCTCTCATCATTGCTGTTTCTATCTCTCTCTCTCTCCCTCTCCCTTCCTCTCTGAAATCAATTTTAAAAAGTACATTTTTTTAAAAAAGAAAGAAAGGCTCACCCTCAAGCAGGACTAGGAGCTTTGGAACCCAGAGGCCTTTGAGGAGCCCCTCTGCATTTCCCTGGTGTCTGGCTTTTACCTGAGCCTCTTTCCGAAACTACTAGCCATTCTTTTTTTTTTTAATATATTTTATTGAAAATTTTACAGAGAGGAAGGGAGAGGGATAGAGAATTAGAAACATGGATAAGAGAGAAATATAATCAGCTGCCTCCTGCACACCCCCTACTGGGGATGTACCTGCAACCAAGGCACATGCCCTTGACCGGAATCGAACCTGAGACCTTTCAGTTCACAGGCTGATGCTCTATCCACTGAGCCAAACCAATTAACCGGCTACTAGCCATTCTTTTAACTGCTCTGAAGCCCTCTCCCATGTATTGGACCAAATGAAACAATAAAGCTTTTTGCAGCAAAAAAAAAAAAAAAAAAAAAAAAGATCTCAGCCCTAGCCAGTTTGGCTCAGTGAATAGAGTGTTGGTCTGTAGCCCAAAGGGTCCCAGTTTCAATTGTAGTCAAGGGCATGTACCTTGATTTCAGGCTCTTCTCTGGCCCAAGCCCTGGTCGGGGACGCGCAGGAGGCAACCAATCATTGTGTTTCTCTCACATCGAAGTTTCTCTCTGTCTTTCCTTCTCGCTTAAAGATCAATGAAAAAATATCCTCGGGTGAGGATTAACAAAAGAAAAATAAAAGAACATCAAATGACTTTGATGAAATGGGTAAATTTCCTATAAAACGAGATGAAAAATGTAAAGACAAAAAAGTATGTGCTTAGAAACCAAAATAAATAATCCGTATGCAGAATAAAGTGCAATTGACAGGTAAAGCTTAAGTACAAAATAAAACAATGGGAGATAAGGGGCAAGAGGAGATTTGACCTTGAGCAGAATGAGTTAGCAACATGATTCCCTAACCCGGCATGATTTTGCTGCACAGGGACCATCTGGCAGTGCTGGAGATGTTTTTGACAATCATGATTGGGGAGGGTGCTACTGGCAGCTAATGGACAGGAGCCAGGAATAGTATTATAGATCTTACATACAACAAAACTCCACAACAAAGCATTATCTGATCCAAATTTTCAATAGTGCTGAAGTTGAGAAACAAACAAACGAAAAATTTATATAAGACTGCATTAAAATGAACAATGATAGACATTTAAAGTTTCCCCTCAACAATGTTCTATACCAAATTCTTATTTTGTGTCCTGCTTAGAATCTAAAGGGTAATTTCTAAAGTTTAGAAAGTGTAGGCTGTGAAGGATTGGGAGTAGACTCTGATTGCTTTTGGGAGGAAACTTATGCTTTTACTCTGCCTCTCACCTATTTAAAAGATCTTAAAATAACTGAAGCTGAGTTCTGCACCTTGGATTACCATAAAGAAAAACTAAGATTCCTAGATTTTAAATGCTCACACATACACTGCCTGATGAACAGGCTGAAAAAAGAAAGCTGAATTAAGTTTAAGTTGAATGTTCTGGAAAATTGAGAAGTCGGTCCTCAATTATGTACTAAAAGAAAATCTCTAAAAGTTAAAACACATAGAAAAATATCAAATGCACTGAAAATACAAATACCACAAAACTCTAAATGAATGAGCCAAAAATCTTACATTACCAACATCAAACCATCCCAAAGGCTCAACATGTTTTAATAATATGCATTTTATAGTTAGAAATGTGGTAAAAATGAAGAATGAGGGATTCCAAATCAAAATAAACAAATCTTCAAGTCACTTTAGAGTAGACAACGGTTAGAAAAGGAATAAGGTGCTGGAAATGAAGTTAGAAGTGATCATTTTAAATAGTGGGAAATGACAAGCAAGTTTTTGTGGTGAGAAGAGTTTATTTTCTTGAAGCCACATTGAACAAAACGACACAGTGGAATCGTTTTGTGTGGTCCTGTTCATATTACCATTGGATAGGCACCATGCTGATTCCACCATATGTTTTGCAGCCAAATATGACAAAATGTGACTTTAAGCAAAAATATGTATAACATACTGTTTATTATTTAAATTTCAAAACAAGTATTACATTCAGAATAAGAACCACACACTGGTTAAGCATTATAAATACATCCTAAGTAAGCATGGCCATAGCTTCAGTCTAAACATTTTCTAAATGTCCTTTGATGAAAAATTTGAATTTATAATATTATTTTGTTCATTTACCTGTTCAATAACACAAATGTGGTAAATTCTACTATATCACCCAACAACTAAAAGGGCATACCTTGTATTATTATAATATGATTTGATTTGGAAATGGAGAAAAATGTGAAAAGTCTTCAGACAAGTCTCTTTACCTCATAGCCAGTGGTTTAAACCTATTTCCCAACAAAATTTTTCCCCAAAGTTTTATTCCCTAGGCAGTGAGAAGAAGCAAGGTCCAATCGTGTCAAATCTTGATTAATCAGGAATTAAAAACAGTCAGCATTTTCTAAATTAATGCCTTTCTCAATTCTGAAAAATTATCTGTTCATATACAGAAATTGCCAGTTCTCTCTATCCCTCCCGCCAACCCCCTAAATCCTCTTCTGGAGCTCCTCGTGAAGCAAATACTAGATTTAATCTTTACATTAAAATAAATTAATTGTCAATTAAAATTCATGTTTTTAAACCCTCTTTCTTACTTTTTTCCTTACCTTTCTTCATTAACTCTCCCACTACATTCTTATTATCTCCTCAGATCTTTCAGTTCACTAATTCTTTCTTCAGTTGTGTCTAACATACAATTTAACCTATCCTATGTTTTGTATTCCCAATGACTATATTTTCCATTTCTAATGCTTCTTTAGTTATTTTTCAAATACACCTTTTCTTTATTGATAGTATCTTTTACAAAAATTTTATTCTTTCTTTTATGCCATTATTTAATTATCTTGTAAAAATTTAATTGGTGATTCTTTTTAAAATTTTTCTCACTATTTAAATCATAGAAGAACAAAATTTTATCCAATGACCTGATTGTGCTGATGTGGGACTTTGCCCCTTCCCTTCAAATACTTACCTGTGATGAATAAAAACAGTACATAGGCTGAAACAAAATCAAATAGAAGATAAATTTTAAAAAAGAGAGATATGCAGGTGCTAGAAATGAAGAAGGAATTTGAAGTGTTATGGGTTAATTTGTGTTCTGCCTGTACCTTATTATATTTTGGGAGCACATAATTCCCAAATTTCATACATTTCAGTCCTAACACAGTACTTCAGAATGTGATTTGGGAAAAGATTTATTGGACATATAATTAATTAAGTTAGGATAAGGTCATACTAGAGTAGGGTGGGGCCCTAATCCAATATGCAATTATCTTTATTAGAAGGGGAACTTTGGATACAGAAACGTACATGCAGTAGGACACCATGTGAAGATGAAGGGAGAGATTGGTGTGATGCTCCAACATATCAAGGAACACCAAAAATTGTCAGCAAAGCAACCAACCAGAAGCTAGGTGAGAGGTGAAACAGAGTCTTAATGCCTCTCACAGTTTTGAAGACAAGAAGTCAAAGAGCAAAGTGCCAACAGAACTGGTGTGTGGTGAGAACTCTCCCCTTCAGTTACAGACTGACACCTTGTCACTGTTCACATAAACTCTTCTTGTGGAAAGAGGGAGAGGGAGAGGGAGAGGGAGAGGGAGAAACAAGCTCTATGATTCTTCTAAGGTCACTAATACGATTGGGTCAGGGCCCCATTATTATTGCATCATTTAACTTTACTTGCTTCCTTGGAGATGCCATCTCAAAATACAGCCACACTAGGGAGTTAGGACTTTAATAAATAAATCTGAGGGGCCACAAACATTCAACCTATAATATTCTGCCCCTGATCCCTGAAATTCATGTCCTTCTCAGGTACAAAATTTATTCATTCAATTTCAACAACCCCAAAATCTTAATTCTGATCTAAAATATCATCTAAAGTAAAATTCATAATGAGGTAAAATTTCTCTCTAACTATAAACCTATGAAACCAAACAAGTTATGTGCTTCCAAAATATAATAATGGGACAGGTATAGGATAGGCATTCTCATTCAAAAAGAGAGCCCAGCTGGTGTGACTCAGTGGTTGAGCGTCAACCCATGAACCAAGAGGTGGTGGTTTGATCCCCAATCAGGACACATGCCCGGGTTGCAGACTTGATCCCTTGTGGGAGGCAGCCAATTGATGTTTCCATTTCTCGCTCCCTCTCCATTTCTATCTGAAATATATATATACTAAAGGCCTGGTGCACGATATTCATGCACAGAGTGAGAATGGGGGGTAGGGGTGGTGTCCCTCAGCCCAACCTGCACCCTCTCCAATCTGGGACCCCTTGAGGGATGTCTGACTGCCCGTTTAGGCCTGATCCCACGGGCAGTCGGACATCCCTATCACAATCCAGGACTGTTGGCTCCTGACCTCTCGCCTGCCAATTACCCCTAACCACACCCCTGCCAGCCTGATCAACGCCTAACTACTCCTGTGCCGGCTTGATTGCCCCTAACTGCCCTCCCCCTGCCAGGATGGTCCCTCCCCCAACTGTCCTCCCCTGCAGGCCTGGGTCCCCCCCAACTGTCCTCCCCTGCAGGCCTGGGTCCCCCCCAACTGTCCTCCTCTGC
>PVJC01029239.1:0-21910 GCA_004026665.1 Murina feae
TAAAATCTCATTATTGTCTGATATTTTCTGAGGTGTAGCCAATCTGTTGTTTGAAATACCAACCAAAATAATGTGCTAAACCTTTATCAACTAGAAAGCCCCTAAACACAATACCATCTAACATAGAATTTTATTACAAAGTCATTTCTAGGCATTTATTTAAAATTAAAAAGATATAAAAATCCCAATTAAAAATTATTAAATATATAATTTTAACTTGATATTTCCATTTTGAGAGTACTCTGGAAATCTGGACATTTTAGCTGATCAATATCATTTTCTCTTCAATTTGGGGAATTTTCTAAGACTTGATGCACAATTTTCTTATAGCAGATGTAAGGTATTTTAGTATTTCAAGGGAATTTTTAAATTCTTAATTACTTCTCTGCTCATTTGATTCTAGACTCCAAATAGACTCTAGCTCAATCAGTTAGCCTTAAGCTATAAAAACAAGTGAGATATTAATGTGCAAAAGCAGAGGAATGGAGAAACTGAAGATGAAGATAGGAGAGATTCACTTATCAGCAGAGAAGGTGAAGAATGGATTGAAGCAGTATCTAGAGAAGATGCTACAAAACTACTATTGAGGGCCTAGTAGAAGTACTCTTCCAATATTCCATGAGTACTTTTGTTCTAGTAAGGAAAATGAGACTATATATACAGAGTCATTTCTGTTTTTCAATTTACTTGCAGACCCTTATTTCTATTATTTCTAGAATATATTCAGTGTGTTAGAAGATAAATTAAAATACAACTATTTTACCTAATTTAAATGAATTTAACTGATATAATAAATGTCTTACTTTTCTCTTTTCCAAAGATTATCTTTTCATATATAGGAATATTTAAGTAGATCAGATACTTTTCTTATTTTAAATTTAAATTAAAAATTTATTCAGATGGCATCAGTTAATAGGATCATATAGGTTTCAAGTGTACATTTTTATGAGACATGATCTATATATTGCATTTTGTGCCCACCACCCAAAGTCAAACCACCACCATCTGCCACCATTATGTGTGTTTTTTTTCTTTTACTTATGACATGATTAGCAATGGTTGCTAACTTCTTTGGAGTTGTGAATCTATTTGAGAACTCAACAAAAGTTGAAACCCTGCCCTAGATAAAAGTTTACATGCACATACAATTTTAGAAACAATTTTTTTGACTTTACAAAGTGCGTGAAGCTCATCCATGAATGTCTAAGAAGCCCGAGATTGGAGTAAGATAAGATTGCAGGTTAGGTGACAGCTTACCATGACTGAAAGGGGTTTTATTGGTGCCTGAGAAATAAAAAATAGCTGTCAAGGCACTCAATCCTGGTTGTAATCTTTCAAAATGACAGAGTCTATTGGCCTGTAATAAATGTTCAGGATTTTTGGAGTTATACCAACTTCAATTTTAAATTGAAACTTTCTTCATTGCTATCCTTTGCTGCATTTATTTGATAAGTGGGAATAATTACCAGTGCACTTTCCAAATGGAATCCAAGTTAATTTCTATTAGTGGCAGGATATGCAATATCATAGGTAAACAAAAGGCTACCCAATTAAAAGATTTCTGGAGGATATTTAATTTTCTAAATGTTGGTGCTCATGTTAAGTAATACGTCTCAATTGAGCCAGCTTCTATCGTTGCCAAGTTTCTGTCATGCAGAAGGTTGTTTCTACATTTAAATTCAAACATTTGATGAATGAAGTTCTGCAGAAGAGGACATTTTTTTCTCAATGGACAGTCTTACCTACCACTCACATATTAAAAAAATCTATTGCCCCACCCCATTTATCATTGAATAGTCAGTCATTAAATATTAATCAAGTACTTACTGAGTGCTAAGCACTGAAGTACAACACACAAGCTTTACATAAAGAACTGTGATCTGCTGGAGAGGAAAAATAGGATTCAGTGTAATAAATGTTATCATGGGGCAGTATGGGACCAAATTTAGTCATAAAGACGAGTAGAGCATAGTATGAGTAAGGCAAAGGTATTTGGAAAAGTGAGGGTAGGAATGAAAAAATTGCTCTGGGACTTAAGAGGAAGATATAATTGGTATAAATTATAGACAGCTAAGGATTTTGATCTCCAAAGCTATGCGAAACTAGTGCAGAATGCCATGTGCTGTTTGGAAGTTTAGAAACACTACTCTGGCTGCAGAAGAAAATTAAAAGTTGGATAACATTGAAAAATATTAAATGACTCATCAGAATTAGTAATTGAATGATTTTGGAGGGAGAAAAAAAAGTAAAAAAGTGATTCCCTGGTTTCCGTTTTATGTTACTTAAATGGTAGAACAATTCATAATGTATGAAACACTAGAAGAAAAGGTCTTAGAAGAAAAAATATGAGTGAAATTTGAAGTATATTGAGTTCTAGTTGAATTTGGAAAATCTACAGAATGATGCCCAGGGAGTAGTAAGTAATATATATAAATACATAAATTTGATAATTTGGGTCAGACCTAAGTTATAAATAAAGGTATGGGTTTTATTACTGTATGCATTGATAAAGGAAGTCATAAAATAGAACAAAACTTACCATAAAGAATGGGAATACATAAATAGATATATAGAGAAATTGAGAAGAAGAGAAGCAGAGGAATGAAATGAAAGGGAATGAAAGAAATGGATAACATATAATCAGGTTAAAGGGAGGGTGGAGAAATGAATTTTAAAATGAAGACTTGGAAGAAGCAGCCAGAAAATAAAACCGAAACCTGCCTGGTTGCCCAATGCCAGGAAGAGTGAGTGCTTCAAGAAGGCAAGAATTATCAACTGTGTTCTACCCTACAGAGATGTCATATACCAGTTAAAAT
The DNA here is from genome assembly GCA_004026665.1 of Murina feae. Taxonomy (NCBI): domain Eukaryota; kingdom Metazoa; phylum Chordata; class Mammalia; order Chiroptera; family Vespertilionidae; genus Murina; species Murina feae. Next base: position 2,817 of record PVJC01029239.1, read on the forward strand.
AAGAATTAAAAACAATCATTGGATTCTTGACAGATGTTATCAATGTGTCCAACAAACATGGGTTTTGAGAACAATGCTAATGAAGGTGACAGCAGTAGGCCAAATTACTGTGGGTTGAGAAATGGTAAATGAGGAAGAGAAAGCAGCGAATGGGAAAGCACTGCTTTCTCAAGTGTTGGCTGCTAAGTGAAGGACAGACAATGGCTAGGAAAATGTTTACTTAGAAAATGCCTTCTATCTGTTGCTCAAAAGAGCTGTATATTTTTCATATACGTAAAGCAAAATGCTATCAGTTGTATATTATTGCCAAACTAAAATGTACTATAAAACATATAGATAGGTAGAGTCTAATAGGCCTGAGATTTTGTATTATTCCTTTATTTTGGTGAGAATATTTATTTCATTCTCGAGATATTATTTTTCATATGAATAACTATAAACCTACCTTTGCCCCACTCTGTATTTAGCAGTCAGCTTTACTGTCATTCCCTATATAAGCTTAAATATATTGGTCTAAAAGAGATTTATTTTCTTCCCAAAATATTCTCTCCAGTGATTTGGGAATAATAATGAATACTATAACAGCAGTCTTAATAAATAAGTTTGAGTATTACCTGCTTTGTCTCTTTATAAACCTAACATCCCCAGTAGAAATAGATGATTATTATTCATTCCCCCTCTTCTTTTATTTTCGACTATGCAACTTTTATGTGCTCATTAAAGAAAATATGTTAAGTACAAAATACATTTTGATCTGTCCTGCCTCCTCTCCTAGCTACATGCCTGCACTGGAATAATTGATCTAAAAAACTAGTGCACTCAATTTCTTTATTTGAAAAAAATGAGGATAATGTATGCTTTAAACTATACATGTGTGAAAAATAATATAATATTTATAAAGTTCCTAGCACACAGACAGCACTCAACAAATGTTAAGATATCTCCCCATTTTAGAGATTGCCCATCTTGTAAGTAATGTTGTATCACCTCACCCCGTTATTATAGTTACATGGATCTAAAAAAAAAACAAAAACAACAACAACACAAAAAATGGCATCTTTTTGAAGGCCAGAAGTCCACATTTCAAATAAAAATGAGTATTACCTTTTCCAGTGAAGACTATCTTTACTCCTCTCTTTTCTTTTATTTATCATTTTTATTTTAAAATTCTGAATCAAAGGCTTTGTTATCTTTCCAGCTTGCTGTCCTTTTCTTTAATAGTCATTGGCTTATAGAATCTGCGGCATGTTCATCTGCAGTAGAAATCACAGCAGAAGCCACAGCATACTATGCTATTCCTGTACACTGAGATTAAACAGTGTACTTGGATGTGTTTTAGTGATGTGGTCCATTCCCATCCTAGAATGAACTCCTGTGACCCACTCCCCAGTTCCTGTCTGGGGCCAGCAGTCCTAGTCCCTGCTTTATTTCCCTGTGGACATCGGCTCCCAGGCAGGTTTCATGGGCCTGCGGCCAGCGCAGTCACACACATTCAGAGACATCCCACCCTTGGGCTTTAGTCCTCTGCCTTTCCTCTTGAAGTTCTTAAGAACTTTACTTGTGGGTTCCTGTCTTGTAAGCAAAGTTATATGGGGAAGTGCAGTGTGCATTCCAGATTGGAGCCTGGGCCACCCAAGGTCCTCCTACTCAGGTTGGGTTCTTGGGCCAGCCCCCAGCTATCTTCCCTCTGTTCCCTGAAGCCCCAGGCCTCTGCCAAGATCCTTCTGTTCCTGTCCCGTCACTGCTGGTGCCCTCTGCGTGGGCGGCCACCAGGGGCTGTGACTGTAATTTCTCCATTCCCCATTTAACCTCTGCAGGAGGCAGAATTATGTAAAAAAATAGATGCTAGTAGGCAAACAATTTTAGACATCAGTTTCCAGGTCATGTAAGATACTAAACACTTGAGGGGAGACATGATTATAAACGAAATTTAAAAGGTTAGCATGGCAGTGCTGTTTTTGGTGGTTTTGCTTATATAAGAACTAAAGGTGAGGGATCAATTATGATGTTTTTTAAACTATCCAGTTGCAAAATGACAAAAATATGAATTAGGATGATAGCACTTGGATTAGAAATAAAATTTGGATTGGCATGATTTGGAGTGGGTGATATGGAGGATAGAAGGAACAAAAATCCTGAGATTTCAACTCTAAGTGATGAGAAGATTGGAAACTTTTATAGAATAAAAAAAATAAATGATGAGTTTTAAAAAACCAACTAAAAGGCAATGAGTCACCCTCAACCCCCAACACCCAATGCCATTAAAAGCTGGAACCCACCATTCCACCTCTTTGCTAACTCCTTGACTATATCAACTTGAAACCTGACAGTGAGGCTGACAGTCCCATTTGCCCTAAGAGGCCAAATAACATTCACTGTCATTGCAAATAACAGCATTTCCTCAGTGAAGGTTGAACTAAATTACTTTAACAAGGCTAAATTAAAAATCAAACATGTTGATGCATTTAATGTGAGGCATAGAGGACACAAAAGATCATCAAAAATGAGTGGCAATATTGATTGTCATAAACAACCTTTCATGGAGTAAATAGATTCAGTGCTGACCCCTTGAAGTGCAACTACCCTATTCCTAATATATTCACTCACAGGTTATGTAATTTAGCAGAATTATTTATTTTTTGCCATATTTTATTTTTAATGTGTCATCTTCACCTTTTCTTCCTCATTACAATCTATTTTTCTCTTATATAAAGATAATGGTGCTAATAATAATTCCATTCTAAAGTTTAAGAACTTATCAAAGTTTTTCATTCTTTTCCATTAAACATATGAAGTAGATAAAACATATCTAATTATGCATACTTCACAGGGGAAAAAAATCATATGGATGTTGAATATGTCCTGAAAGATAGCTAGGATATTGTGAGGCAACAAAGTTTTATTGATACTGCTCAGTTTTACTGAATTTTCATCCATTTCCTAAAGCGATTGTGTGCAATATTTGTGGCCTTAATATTTTAAAAGTTTGAATCCTGTAAATAGCACAGTATGGTCTTTTAATTTGGTTATGTTATAAAATATTGGAAAATACCATGGGGTTTTTCTGAAAATTGTTTAGAATTTATCTTTACAGCAGGCTTTTTAAGATTAATTTCCTATAATTCGTATCTGAGAGAATTTAAGATGAGATTTTAAAAAATCCTGACAGAAATACTGTGCATTAATATAATAATTGATTATTGAACATTTGGTGATCTGCTTTCATGAATTTAAAGAAAAAGTAATTTTAATACTTATTTTCATATTCATGACCAGTCTCACCAACTCCTAAAATATAATGTCACTACTATAGGCCCTATGTAGAAGAATTTAAGAAAAATTCCATAAATAGTGTCAAATAAACTGAAATGTATTGCTCTGACAGCTTCATTTCTATACAGTTATGGTTGATCAAGCCATGTTAGGATATATAAGAAACTGGAAATATTTCTTAGAATCAATTCTTAAGTCCTTTATCTGTTTAATTAATATTAAATTTCTTGCCTAATATCTGCTATTGGAACTGCAGTACTGGCTAGGAAATGTTATGGATATGAAGCAGATTAAGAGTTCATTTTTTTCCTACTGTATATTCAGAATGTAATTCAGCATTGATGTAAAACATTATATGAGTTATATCCCCATTCTTCAATCTAATACCTCAATAAATCCATAATTGTGTCTCCAGACACTTCTGCTTATTTTACAACAAATTACTTCATCTTTAGTCTACCCATTAGTCTACCCAGGTTTTCTAATATATAGATTTGGTTATGTTTCCTCTGTGCTTCAGAGCTATGTCTATAGAATACAACTCCTTACTGTGATATACAAAGCCCTTTAAAATCTGGCTCTGGCAAACATTTCATTCTCTCAATAAGCAATTCTTAAACCCTTGTTTCATGCTACAACCTCCGTGCAGAGGAGAGCAGGTAGCTGAGTGAGAAGGCAGTGGGCCTCAGGGTGTGAAGCTATGCAGACCTATGAGGCGTATAAAAACAGAATTGGCATAATTACATGACAAGGTGGATAGAGAAATGAGGGAAAAGGAGGAAGGCAAGATGACCTCTCTGTTTCCAGCATGGGCTCATGGCCCACAGCTCATGGGACACTCCAGGAAAGAAAATGCAGCCCTAGCCCATTTGGCTCATTGTACTGAAGGGTCCCGGGTTTGATTCAGGTCAAGGGCACATACCTCTGTGCAGGCTCGATCCCCAGCCCCTGTTGTGTCATCTGTGGGAGGCAACCAATCAGCGTGTCTCTCTCACATAGATGTTTCTCTCTCTCTCTCCCCTTCCCTTCCACTCTCTCTAAACAGTTAATGGATAAATGTCTTTGGGTGAGGATTAAAAAAAGAAAAAAAATGCAGAAAGAGGAGAAAATCTGGACCAATGTAGGGCAGAAAAGAGATTAAAAGTTTGGATCCTATTGAGTTTGGGTCCCATTGGAGATTGGGCTAGAAATTCCCATAGACAATTGGGTAGAGATGCCTGTAGTCTAGGAGATAATTCTGAGTTTATTTGTAGCTGTGTTGTCACTGGAATACAGCTGATTCTGAAAGTTATAGTAACTGAATAAGAGCATAAAAAGTGCTAATGATATTTCAAAATTCCATATTCAGGACAATTTTTCCAATTCAGATTAATAGGCTAATGGGTGGACTCCTTTATCTGCTCCTAATTTTCTCTTTTTACTTTATAGAAAAGCCTCAATGAATTTGCTCACTGTTTTACATAAATCCTCCAGCAACAAATATATCATTGCTACTAGGTGATGCATCAATGAGGTTTCTAGCTATTAGGTTAAAAAATATATATGATAGGACATCAAAATAATGTTTTATAGGTGATTGCATATTTTTGTCTCTTGTTTAATTATTAGGCTTACAACCTATGATTGTCTTTCTCATTTGAGTGCATTTTGAAAGTGTACTAATTTTATAAAACTTACCATACCTTCATTATAATGTAGCTCTCAAATTTTCACTACCAAAAATGAGAAACTTAATTCTAAAGCATACATTTCTTAGTTGGATAACCTGCCTGAATTATTGTATGTATTTATTGTTACTATAGATTTATTCCTTTTTTTACTACCCTTAATGCTCACTACTCCACATACCAATCCCTATATAAGCCATCCACAATTACTTTAGTTACTTTTCTTAAATGTCCTAAATCATCCACGATGTAAAAAGAAAAAAAAAATTCTAAAGGATTAATTCAAAAATGGTAAGAAATAGGTAACTATATGTCAAATGCTAGTGCATAAAATCTAAAATCCTGGTAAAGTGTTTTAAGAATGTAGAAACAATTAAATATCACTGGCATTTAATGAAGAGCAAGAAATTAATATTTTTCTGAAGATAAAGAAAATTTTGATGGATATTCTAATATTTTGCAGAAAGACAATGGCATAAATAATAACACTGTAAAAATAGTATCCAAATGCATGAAACAAACAGATATATAACTGTCAGTAAAGGAAACTATATTTCTTCCATCTCTAAAACTGTCTATCTAATAAACAGACAAGAAAACATTTCAATGATGTTTGAAGGCTGTGTCAACATTCTTTCAGCCATGAATCAAATGTTGCTCCATTGCCATGCATGCAAAGTAACTGTAGTGACAAATGATACTTGCATTGGATTTTAATTCTTCACTAAACCTTCAGAAAGTCTCTCATTTTGTGTGTGTATCTTCATTAAGAGGCTCTTGGGCACAGCAGGACTTAAAGACCACAGCTTCAGACAAAACAAGCTAAGGGCAAAAAATATATATAGAGAACATATTTCTCTTCAAAATGCAAGCATATCTCCTGGATTAGAGACAGGACTAGACTAAAGGAAGTTGAACTACAATTGTCTGCTACACTTATAGTAAGCCCTTGATATATGTGATGATTATTTACCTTTCAGAATTTATTTTGAATTTTTAGGGCCATGAAGCTACTCTGTATGATGCTGTAGTGGTGAATTCATGCCATTATTCATTTGTCAAAACCCAGAGAAATTACAATGTGAATAGTAAAACTAATGTAAACTATGTAATTTAGTTAATAATAATGTATCAAAATGGGCTCATCCATTTTAAGAAATGGACTACATTAGTGAACATCCAATATAATAAAACAGCAATATGCAAATTGACCATCATTCAAGACACCTGAGCCATGCCCACCAGCCAATCAGAGAGGCTGTATGCAAATTAACCCAGCTAAGATGGTGGCCGGCAGCCACAGAACTAGAACAAGCAGAAGGCTTCCATTACAACTGCCTGACTAGGCCGACTGGGTCTCTGCTCAATCAACAACGTTTCAATTATAGAAGCCACAGAGCTGAAGAAACAGGAGGCTTTGTTACCTGCCTAGGCCTCGGCTCAAAGCAACAGTGTTTCAATTATAGAAGATAAATAAACCCCAGAAACCTGATTCCAGCCAGCCTCGCTGGGATGTTGGGTCAATGGGAGCTGTGGACAGCCTGAAAACGGCCCATCACCCAGGCTTGCCACACCCCAATGGGGTGAGGGTCCACACTGGGGGGCTTGGCCAGCCTGCAAACAGCCATCAGCCCCTCACCCAGGCTGGCCAGGCATGCCAGCAGGTGGACATCCCCAAGGGGTCCCAGACTGTGAGAGGGCACAGGCCAGGCTGAGGGACCCCCCCCCCCAGTGCACAAATTTTTGTGCACCGGGCTCCTAGTTTTTAATAATAGGGAAAACTGTGAGAGAGGATGGGAATACATTGAAATTCACACTTGTATTCTGTTTTTCTGCAAACAAAGCCAAAGCTCTTTCAAAATAAGTCTATTCATTAACAAAATTAAAAAATGCTCTCTTTCAATAAAAATTAAATGTCAGAAAAAAAAAGAAAAATAAAATGCTATTTCAAACCCTACAACTCAGATGACTACTCAGGATTTTTCAGTGATCATTATTCATTCTCTGTTTCTATCTCTTTTTCCTTCCCTCCTTCCCTTTTTCGTGTGAACTATTTTTCAGAATTCAAGTTAGGAACATAGATTGGATTTGCACTGCCTCTGCCTGGGTTCTAATCCTGGCTCGGCAACTAAGAAAGTGTGTGGACTTACACAGGTTATTACCCACTTGGGCTTCGGTTTTCTCATTTGTAAAACAGGAGCAATTGTAGCTTTTACCTGGTTGGATTGTTGAGAGGAACAAATGTAATAAAATTGTTAAGAACTGAGCTCACTGCCTGGTGCATAATGAACCCTCAGTAAATGCTACTTCCCTTGCTTCTCAAACTCCATCATATTTTTATTCTTAATACAGTGTTATTTTATATCAATGAATATGGAATGTATACCATCATTTTAAGGCTCCCAAGCCTATCAATTATTTTTGTCAATCCACTTATTTTTTTCTTTTCTTAAAAAAATTTTTATTGCTTAAACTATTACAAAGAGTAGTACATATGTCTCCTTTCGTCAATCCGCTTTTGATGAACATTGAGTTTGTTTCCACGGGGAGGGCAGATGGCCTGGGTGGCTTTATATTCTGCTGTAATCAGTACCTGATCTATGAATCTTTATTTTTAATTTATGATTATCTCCTTAGAATAAATTCCTATATATGGACTTGCTGGTCTCCCAATTATTTTCAGAATAAATTATCTTCATGTAGTTTATTTGCCTCTCCATGATCTTTGCCTTACCTGCTTCTCCAGCCTTCCTGAACCCCACTCCTACTCTACTTTCCAATCTTCTTGAGACACTTGCAATTTTTCCAATGCACTACATACTTTTTTTTTTTGGACACTTGTCCACATTTCTTCCTTTCCCTGTAATGTGACCAGGACACTTCCTCCTTATCATCTATTTCCTTATCTATATTCCTTACTAGACTGTAAACTCCCAAAAACAAGAAGCATATATGTTTTTGCAGAGTGTCTGGTTACACTTTTAACACTAACTGTGATAACATTTCTGGTGTTCTTGACATTGGCTGAGAAAGCTTCTGGCCAATTAAGATCCTGATTTAATTATTCATATAAATACATTTTTATGAAAATTGAGGTGGCTACATTGGATATATTTTACTTGCTAGAAACTTCCCATGGCTCATCAAGACCTTAAAAATAATAGCACAAAACTTCTGCTAATAATTTTGACCCAAAGTTCTTAGACTTGGAAACTTTCATTCCACAAAAAAATTATACTAATAACCTACACATTTATTATTTTTATATTTTCAACATAAATTTCTCCTATTCTTAAACCAAACTCAACATCAGAAACATTCAGAGTAAGGATGAGCTTCAAAATCTTCTGTTCTCTTTCCCACATATATGTGCCCAGAGTAATCTACAACATTGAATAGAATGAATTTTTATTTCTGTGATACGCATGTGTTATATGGCTCAGTTGGCCATAAGGAGATTATTTGTGTGGGCCTTCCCGAATCACATGGGCCCTTTCAAAGCTTAGAGCTTTCTCCATCTAGTTGCAGAAAAAGAATCATTGATTGGATCAATGAGAAGAATTTGGCATACCATTGCTGACATAAAGATGGAGAGGCCATGAGGCAATGATTTTGATGGCTTTGAGAAGTTGAGAGCAGCCCTACTTGAAAGCCAGCAAGAAGACAGAAGCTTGGTCCTATAACTAATAACAAGAATGATCTTGAAATTGGATTTTTCTTCAAACCTCCCAATGAGAACTTTGAGTAGCCAACACCATGATTTTAGCCTATGACAATGTAAGGGAGAAGAACTCAGCCATTCTGTGCTGAACTTTGGACCTACAAGTGTACAATGATAAATGGGTGTTGTTTTCAGCCACTAATTTTGTGGTGAATTACTATGAATCAATAAGAAACTAATACAATAGGGTGAAGAATTGGAGTGGGAAAGCAGAATAGGTACCTAGGCGTCCCTGGGAAATATTTCTGTCTTCTATTTTGAGCCATCTTGAGAGTCTGTAAGTATTTATTGTGTGCATGACCAGGAGTCAAATCAGTGGGGTCATGAAGAAGGTACCCACTAGGAAAGAACTATGGCCTGTAGTAGGTGTTACAAGACTTTGCACAGCTATGGAGCCCTAATTTACTCCCCACTGATAGTAAACGAGATCATACGCATACATCTGATAATTTAGAGTTTGACACTTTCAACCTCAATTTTTAAATATAATGATTGTTAACTTTTTATTATTGACTAAAAATATTTCTACAACTGTGTAAAATGTGTGATTGCAAGGCAAGATAGGGAGTGAGAGTGGAGAGAATATCTCCTATACAGTAGAGTCGATATTTTCATGTACACCAATACAAATTAGTAGTAGGGAGTAGGCCTTTCACTAATAACTGAGTCCTCACCTAGAAAAGTGTTAAATTCAAAGACTCAGAAATGTTTATTGAATACCATTGGACATATCGCAAAAAGTAGACGTACTTCCATACTTTTGGATACATTTATAGTACAACCATAGGTTGGAAAGAAAGACAAACTAGGGGAAGAATCTGCTAGGTTTGAGACAGAGGCCTGAACTAGCTCTTTAAAAACATTATTAACTATTCAAGAATGTGGGAGTTGATGGGCAAACAATTTGTAGTGTGAATTAGTGTCTCTTTACCATCCCCCACCCCAGCTTTATGAAGGTATAATTGACATACAACATGGTGTAAGCTTTAGGGTATACAACCTGATGATTGAAATTGGTCTTGTTGGGACTATTTAATCAGCAAAGACTATAAATCAGGTTTTGGGGTTTTTTTTTTAGTTAGTTTCATCAGCACAACTCTGTTTCCATCCCATGTGCTAAGTGCTTTCTGCATGTAACATAAAATGGGATGGTCATTCCCAGGCAATGCATGTGCTAATAATTTGTAGATGGCATAAATTCATTCTGAAGAAAGCTCTAGTCAGAATCAAAGTCACATGGAAGTGGGATTAGTGGGAAGAAACTTCTGAGGATATTAGTGTTTAAGTAAACCTTACTGTGAGGAGAAGAATGCAATTTCTAGACATGTGAAGGATTATTCAACTCTGAGTTATGAAAAGAACAGAGTCATAGCAAGATGGCTGCATGAGTGTATTGGTTTCCTATCACAGTTACGACAAAATGCCGTAAGTTTAGTAGCTCAAAACAACACAAATGTATTATGTTATAGCTTTGGATGTCAGAGAAAAGGTTCTGCAGGGCTGCCTTCCTTCTGAAGGCTCTAGGAGGAATCCATTTCTTTGCTTCTGGATTCTAGAGGCTGCCCACATCACTGTGACCTCTGCCTCCCTTGTCACAACTTTTCTCCAACTCTAATTCTGCTTCCCTCTGTCACTTAGAAGGATGCTTGTGAAGACATTTGGCCCAACTGGATAATCTCCTCATCTCCAGAACTGAAATGTAATCACCTCTGCAGTCTCTTTTGTCATATAAAGTAACATATTTACAGATTTTGAGAACTAGGATAGGGGTATCTATGAGGGCTATTCTGCCTAACAGTAAGTAACACAGACCAGGTGATTATGGGTCTTAAAAGGCTGACTGAAGAGATTAAAGAATTACTGATATTGAACAAAGAAGTGATTTAATGAAAGTAGTATTTTAATAAAATTAATATTGCCACAGATGGTTCATTGAGACTGGAAATAGTTCCTGTAGTAGATTACTTATAGTAATCCATGTAGGAGTAATTAGAGTATGCCCTAGGATTTGGCATTGAAATACATGCCAGCATTAAGTATTGTCTGACTTTGACATGGACAAATGTAAGCCAAAATTAATTTTAGAACATTTCATCCCTCCTAAAAAATAATAAAAGAAAAACAAAAGAAAGAAACCTGTACTTGTTAACGGTAACTCCTCATGTCTTTCCAATACCGCAGCCCTGGGCAACTGATGGCCTCTCTATCTCTGTAGATTTGTATATTCTGGACAATTCACATAAATAGGATCATACAATAGATGTGTGTGTGTGTGTGTGTGTCTGACTTCCTTTGCTTAGCAAAATATTTTCAATCTTCAGCCATGTTGTAGCAATATTTGAGTTATTTTTATTGCCAAATAATATTCCATTGTATGGCTATGCCACACTCATTTATCCATATCTCAATTAATAGACATTTTGGGGTTTCCACTTTTTGACTATCATGAATAATTGAGAGTTCATAATGTTATGAACATTTGTGTACATGTTTTTGTGTGGTCATATTTTCATTTATCTTTGTATGTACCTAGGAATTGAAATGCTATATTTAGAGGGACATTTTGAGGAATTTCTAGCCTGTTTTTCCAACATTGGATGCATCATTATACATTCCAACTAGCAGTGTGCAAGGGTTTCAATTTTTCATACCATTGCCAACATGCTATAATCTATCTTTTTTTTAATTTTAGCCGTTCTATTGTATGTAAAGTGGTATCTCAATGTGGCCCTGATTTGTATCTGCCTAATGACTAATGATGTTGACCAACTTTTGTTGGTTTATTGTATATCTTCGTTGGAGTAATATCTATTCAGACTCTTTGCCCATTTTGAAATTGTGTTATTTATCTTTTTACTATTGATTTGTAAATTTTTGAGTACACATCTCTTATCAGATGTTTGTATGCAAATATGTTCTGTTCTATGAACTGCCTTTCATTTTCTTGATATCATTAGAAACACAAAAATTTCATTTTGATGAAATCCAGTTTATCTATTTTCTCTAATTTTGCTTCAGTGTTATAACTAGAAGGGCTTTATTTTATCCAAGTTTATGAGTATGCCTATATTTTCTTTTAGGAATGATATAGTTTTAATTCTTACTTGAAATCTATGATTCATTTTGAGTCCACTTTTGTGGTCTACTTTCATTGTTTTGCATGTGGATGTCCAGTTAATCCAAGATTGTTTGCCAAAAATACTATACTTTCACAATTGAATGTTACCTTTATTTAAAATCAACTATTAATGTAAGAGTTTGTTTCTGGAATCTCAATTTTATTCCATTGATCTTTATCCTAACTCCAGTACCACACAATGTTGATAACTTGTAGCTTTGTAGTGCTGAAATCATAAAGTCTGAGTCAGAATCTGACATTATTCTTCCATTTCAGAACTTTTGCCTATTTTGGGTACCAAGAATCTCTATATATAAAAGAGAAACATGCAAATTATTTGTTCCTCTGCAATGCCCACAAACCATGCCCACCAGCCAATGAGGACTGCGTATGCAAATTAACCTGACAATGATGGTGGGTTAATTTGCATACATAGGCACCAGGCAGCTGGGGGCGGGGCAAGTACTTACTCCACATTGCCATGGCGTCGCTGGGGAAGTTCCAGCCCTGCTTCTGCTTGACAGAGCACAGGTGCCGGGGGTGGGGCGGTGTGCATGTGCAGACCCCAGGGAGCCAAATGGGGCAGGAGCTCTGGGGGAAGCTCCAGCCTGGGTGGCACCCAAGTGAAAGTACTGGGAGACAGGTTGGGACAGGACCTTCCCCCATGTCGCCATTGTGATGCAGAGGAAACTCCCGCCCCACTGGAGTGCATGCGCAGGCACCAGTGGAGGTTCTCCATCCCACACCCTTATATGAACACCTGCACCAAAAGGCCTGTGTCCCCGGGACAGGCATCCCCTGGAGCCAGGCCACCCCGAGCCTGTAGGCCTGCGCCTAGGCCCAGAGCGGCCAGGGTCTTAGAATGTGTCAGAGGATGCATGTCAGGTTGAGGGGACTCCCCACACCCCCATGCATGAATTTTGTGCACCGGGCACCTAGTTTTTATATAAATTTAAAAATCAACATGTCAATTTCTCAAAAGAATCCTGCTAGGATTTTTAGATAAATTGTCTTGTATTTTAGATCAATTTGGGGAGTATTTGCCATTTTACCAATATTAAGTCTCTCAATCTATGAACTCAGGAAATCTTTGACTTTATTTAGCTCTTCTTTAATTTCTTTCAACAATGCTTTATAGTTTTCATCATATGTTTTACCCTTATTTTAAAATTTTATTCCTAAGTATATTGTTCCTTTTGATGCCATAACAAATGTAATTGTTTTCCTTAATTTTATTTATAGATTATCTATTGCTTATAATTTTTATATAGTGATTCAAACTCTGCAAATATCCTGAATTTATTTATTCTAATAATTTTTATTTGATTCTGGAGGATTTTCTATATACACAATTATGTCATCTATAAAAAGATTTAATCTCACTTTTTCCTTTCTAATCTGGATACCTTTTGTTTGTTTCTTTTTTTTTTTTTTTTCCTAATTGACTTGGCTAAAAACTCTAGTATGATGTTGAATAAATGTGGTGAGAGAGAACATACTTTTCTTATTGCTAATTTTTAGGAGAGTCATTATTCAGTATTTTACTATTAAGTATATGATAGCTTTTCATAGATTCCTTTTATCAGTGAGTAGAGTGTTTTTATCATGAACAGATATTGGGTTTTGTCAAATGATACTTCTGAATTTATTGAGATAATTATATGAGGGTTTTTGGCCTATTTTCTATTGATACTGTGTGTTATATTATTTGACTTTTATATGTGACAACACCTTGCATTCCAGAGATAAACCCATTTGCTTATGCCATATACTCCTTTTTATATATTGCTAAAATCTGTTTGCTAGTACAATCAATCTTCATTATTTGCATTATCCATATTTGTGGATTCACCTACTCACTGAATATGCTTATATTCCCAGATCAATACCTGTGGTACTTTTGTGGTCATTTGTGAACATGCACAGAACAGTGAAAAATTTCAACTGCCCAGTATGAGCATTCTTAGTTGAAGTTCATGAAGGCAATGTTCTTCTTTCTTGCTTCAGTTCTCATACTCAGAACAAGTGTCCTTTTTGTGGTCTAATTTTGTGATATTTCTCACATATTTTATTTTATTTTTTGATAATTTTGGTGTTTAAAATGGTTTCCCAAATGAGTTCTAAAGTCCTGTCTAGTGTGTTTAGGTGCAAGACATCTGTGGTGTGTCTTTTGTAGAAAACATTTGTTAGATTAGCTTTGTTCAGACACAAATTATGGCACTGTTGGCCACAAGTTCAATGTTAATGAATCAGCAATATATATTTAATAAGGTGTCTTTGAATAGGAACACACATAAAACAAAGTTATTATTGATTAGCTGATGCAGAATTTTGTGCATCAGAGCTCTAGTTAGCTTACATCAATGTCACTCTTTGTCATGGTCATCTTTATACTGCAGCTCTGTTTTGTTTGTTTGTTTGTTTGTTTGTTTGTTTTTATTCCTTCAAGATTTTAGATCCTGGATCACTATCTTTCTCTTTAATATTACTTCTTTAATAATTATCGGTGATTTCAAAGTTTATTACACAGGTAAACTTGCTAATACTTTGGGTCCTCAATTCCTTGACTGCTTCTCTCCAGTGATTTGTTCCCTTCCCAACCTCAACTTACTTCCATGCTCATTTCCTTGACCTTTTCTTCCCAATAGCAACAACCTCATCATAATCTCAAGTTCAAACTCTCTGGTTGGCCTCTTATCTTTTGATACAACCTTTCATGTCCCAACCCCAGCATTACTTAATTTTACCTAGACCTAGTTAGAATCAACTCTACCAGATTTACACTGCCTTCATCTGCTAAATCTTTTATTTTTTCTTTAGTCTCCTTAAATTCCATGTTGATTAACTACAATCACTCACTTGTTTGAGGAGCTTAACTGCAAAATAATTTCAAATAATGAGGGTAATTAAAATAAATAATGGTTTCAAAGAAAAAGAAATTTCAAGATTTTAGAAATTCAAACATATTTCAAGGAGAAATGATAGAGTAAAAGAAAAAAATCCTAAAGTAAAAGAGTAAGCACTACTAGTATAGAACTGTGGTCTTTTTGGAGGAATGGATCCCATTAAAAACAAAAGAGGTCAAAGTTTACTCTGTAGGAAGATGTTTTGTGTGTGGATGTGACTTAACAATAATCATGGGAGTCCTGACCAGTTTGGCTCAGTGGATATAGCATCGGCCTGTGGACTGAAGGGTCTTAGGTTAGATTCCGGTCAAGGGCATGTGCCTTGGTTGCGGGCACACCCCCAGTGGGGGGTGTGCAGGAGGCAGCTGATCGATGTTTCTCTCTCATCGATGTTTCTAACTCTCTATCCCTCTCCCTTCCTCTCTGTAAAAAATCAATAAAATATATATTTTTTAAAAAGTAATCATGGGAAGAGAATTGCTGCATTAAAGTGAGTAGAGTGAACTAATTGCCAGTAACTACTCTTAGAAAATGATTACAAAATTTACTGTGGAAGAACATAAATTGAAGTATCTAATTTGAAACTTATTTTGGATTGCCTTTTAACTTTTGTGGAGGCCTCTCTTAGAAATTCTATATAAAAATAATTACTATAGTAGAACCCACAAATGAGCAAATTATTTTTGGAAGTTAACCAGGGTGTTCAACATCATAATCATCACTATTAAATTCTGACTCCCAAATATCCAATACAATAGTTTAACTGAGTAAGCATGTAGAGAGACGTAGTGACCAGTGCACACTTAATCCAATGACTCTGAAAGCTCTCAGACTGTGAGTAGATGTTAGCTGGAGGTAACCCCAATTGGGGCTCGGTTAATAAAGTGACTGGTCTCTCCCTCCAGGCTAGCTGCTCCAGGCAAATTCCAACTTTGACTCTGCCCCGGGCAGGCCTCAGGTCTGAATATAACCTGGGAGAGAAAATACTGCTTGAAAACCCTGGTTCTACCACTTTTTCTTTGATTTGCCCCTTTAACCTCTTGATGGCCCAGGGTTTTGTAATCTATACCTTACTTTCCTCATTGTCCACCCTTAATATGTGAGTAATTTTTATAATGTCTAAAAAACATAAAATTTAAGCACTGCTGATATTGTGGGTTAAGATGGAAGATTACTCAGTGTATTAAAAACATTTAATAGTAATTATTATGATGTTGAATGTCCTGATTAACCTCCAAAAATATATTTGTTCATTTGTAGGTTCTATCATAGTAATTATTTTCATACAAAATTGAATATA
This sequence comes from Murina feae, assembly GCA_004026665.1. Lineage (NCBI taxonomy): Eukaryota > Metazoa > Chordata > Mammalia > Chiroptera > Vespertilionidae > Murina > Murina feae. Next base: position 18,802 of record PVJC01029239.1, read on the forward strand.
TTCCTGGCTGGGTAGAGAAAAGGCTGCTCATTGAAGAGGTCAAGACTAATATTTTATAGTTAAGACTGATGTTGGTTTTTGTTCTATTAATTCATTGTTATTGCAATTGTTATGTTATGTAAATAAAACTGGCCTTTCTCTTCAGTGTGGTTGTGTTATGAATTTAATTAAATTTGAAATTGGGGAAGGGCAAGGAGGCTTATCAGTGTTAAAGGAATTAAAAATGGGTTCTAACAGTTTAGAGTTATAAAGCACTGTAATCTCTTTAAAGTTAAGATATTAAAATAGGTTCTTTAATCAACCACTGTTGTATTAACAGATTCAATCATTAAAAGCATTTAATAGAATTATATTTCAGACATAAAATTATCATATGTCAGCATTACTTCCTAGTATGAAACTGACCAATGAAATTATTTTTATTTAATTGAAAGTAAAAAAAAATTAGATTTCTGAGTAGGATATAGGAATAATTTCTGGTCATCTATATTATATAAAATAACTTCAAGTAGCATAAGATAGTGACCATTTTGCTATTTAAAATCTTTCTTTAGAAAAAGGCATTTTGGTTTTCAACGAATTAAAATTCTTTGTTGATTTTGTGTGTCTGTGTGCGTGTGTTACTTTTTTGAATTGAGTGTTTTATCCTCCCAGAATATAGTTTCTGCCAGGAAAGGATATAAATGCAGTTTGTTTGTTTGTTTGTTTGTTTGTTTGTTTCACTTGAGCATGAGTATAGTGGCATTTGTGTTTAATATTCAGTGCTTATATATTAAATACAGTTCATTCTTTACAGATTATTTGCCTCCCTTTCTAATTATAGAAGATTTGTGCCGAGTGAAAAGTCATTATTTATAATCTTTGACCAATTTATTTAGGGCATTAGTTAAATCTTTATTCTTTCATAATAGGGAGAAGTAATTATGATAAAAGAAAGAAATGCTTATTTAAAAATGGAGGCATTCTTATCATTTTTTATATGGACAAAGGGTTTAAAAATAGCTTTAGTTTGGATTAATTCATATTGCAGTATACAGTTTACCTTTGGCAGCAAAATGTGGAAAATCTATGAGCACTAACAAAGAAATAATAATGCCCAGTTGATTATTCAAATTTGACTTAATCAGCATTTTTGTTTGTTCCTATAAAACTGAAATGACAGTTGGCCATATCAATTATAGTATAAATAATGATAAGTATCAGCACAGGACAGCCAGTAAAATCTATTGTTTTCAGTTAAAATTAGCTAGAGATTTTTAATCCAAGTAATAAGAGCTATCTTTCTTTCATTATAGTTAAATATCAACCACTTTTTATTAATCTGGTTTTTCAACAAGTAATAAAACCATTTTCAGCATTATTTTAAAGTATATGAACAGAATCTTTGATTAAAAAAGAAACAGCTGCCCATCTGTCCCATCCTCACACAATTGTTCAAGTTGACAAATTAGATTTTATGACCTTATTCCAGTAAATGTGGGACACTGCGCATTTGCAAATGACTAAAATATATATTGTCCTGATATTTTAGTAATATTTTTATATTGCCTCCTTCATAGATGAAATACAGTATTTTTTCCTCAAAAAAGAAATAGTCCTTACTATGTCACATGATTGATTGCTATAGAATTTTTATTTTAAAAGACATATCTGACAATGCAAAATAGCATATTGCATAGATGGTAGTCATATTATTTTGCTTTATAACAAAAACGTGTTTTACTAAAGTACATTTTAAAAAAATAGGGATTATGTCATGAACAATGCAGTGTTGCAAAGGCAGCTAGAAAATAGGCAATGTGCAGTTGTCTTTTGAAGAAAGCAGTGCTATGGCTACCAGCAGATTTCTGAGAACGTCTGGTGTAAATTCCGGCCTCTGCCCATGTGACTGAATCTAGAATGAACAAAGGGAAGATTCCTTCCATGTTAACATATTTCCACTTCAAACCTTCTGAATAGACAGACTCACCTTGCCTGGCTGTCTCATGTATGCAATTTTATAAACAGAAGAAAATCACAGAGCCCAAGCCCCAACCGAGAGATAAATTGTTCAGGATATAATTCCAGTATCTTGCAGGTACATGTGCACGCCTAGCTTTTCACATGCATATAAAATGGCTACATGTAGAAAGGCTTTTTAACCATGATAATTGCTGGGATAAGTGAATACTGAATGTTTAAGAATTGTCACTATGACATGTTTACACTACCTATATGTTAAAAAAACCCTTTTATGCCAATAATTTGCATAACATGCTTAGCCAAGCCTATGTTGCACTTCAATTTCTTTGAGAAATGATCCAAATTCACAGTGTAGTAAGAAAGGTATTCATTACATTTCATTACATTTAGTTATTGTGGGCTATGGATGATCCCACACTAAATAAAAGAAAAAAGATAGAAATGAGGAATTTAGGGAACTGTTAAACTGATAGTTTGACAACAGACATATCTAAATTTTGCAATTTAAGAAACTTATTATAAATTATGGTAAAAATGTTCTGAATTTTTACTGTAGCAGTTCCTACTTGATGTTTAATCTGAAAGATTTAAACCTCCCAATCCAGGACAGTTGCTTTCTAACATGGGCATTAAGACCAATTTTGAAGAAAGGCCAGGTTTTGGGTATTCTTACTTATTTTTAACAACTAATAATTTATTAAAATACTTGTTTTAAGCAATAGTGATTTCCACCTGGGCTCCTAGCTATATATATACTAGGGGCCCGGTGCACAAAAATTTGTGCACTCGGGGTGCAGGGAGTCCCTCAGCCCGGCCTGTGTCCTCTCACAGTCTGGGACCCCTCAGTGGATGTCCTATGATGGCTCCAGTCTGCCAGGCGCCTTCTGTGTGTGTGTGTGTGTGTGTGTGTGTGTGTGTGTGTCACCACTGGGGACCTGCCCCCAGCCACATCTGAGGCTTGGAGCAGTCCTCCTGTGTGTGTCTACCTGCCGGGGGCCTGCCCCCAGGCACACTGTGGAGGCTTGGAGCAGGCACCCCCTCTATGATGATCTCTCAGACTCTTGCCCTCCCCTGCATGTTGTTCTCTTTTTTGAGCGTGGCCAGGGCTGGGTGCGGCCTGCCTCCCAAGCTTGCCTACTGCCCATCT